>JALJCO010005203.1:0-98003 GCA_023101725.1 Atherinomorus stipes | reverse complement strand
TGAATTGAATTGAATTGAATCTCCGCCCTGTCATGGATTGGGGTTTTCATGGAGTATGTAGACTGGACTAAAACAAACTTTTTTCTTGTTTTGGCTGCTTAGAGAACAAGAACAAAGTTCTTGCTTAACATTGAGAATGTAACAAGCTTCAGACCTTTCTTTGATCATACAAATAATTTCACCAACACTCCCTTTAGTAGGACAGAAGTATTAATAACACTGCAGACCTTTTATATGAATACAATATCTATAAAATATTGAAGGAAAAAGAGCAAACCAAAGATGTCCTTTATAAGTGTACTTGACATGGGGTTGCTAGAGCGTATCCCAGCAATTATCAGGCGAGAGGCAGTCCTGTCACTATTCCTCTGATTGATCACGTGCCCTTGCTACTTGACCACAGGGCTATCCTTTTGGCTGACTGGTCCCTCTGTTGTGTACCTTGCCACATTCTGGCATTGTCCGCAGGATCTATGCAATGCTGGTAAACAGTCCATGAATTCAAAATTGGTGACACCTTGAGCGGAGCACAAGGATGTGTTTGGGGAAAGAGGGGGAGAGATATGACGGTGTGGGGTCCTGTCACTATGCTTCCGAGTGATCATGCGCACTGGCTACTTAGCCACAGGGATATCCCTTTGGCTCACTGGTAAGCGCGCATGACTCTCACTTGGGAGTCTGTGGGATCAAATCTCGCCCAGGCCCTCTGTTGCATACCTTGTCACAGGAGGAAGTCAGAGTACCTGGAAAGAACCTTGGGGAGAACATGCAAACTCCACACAGAAAGGCCACTGTTGGAACTGTTTGAACCCCTCCCCAGCCAGGGCTCAAACTAGTGACCCTACTGTAAGGCTGCAGGGGTACCACACACCACACCACCATGCAGCCCCATCTTGATTATATCTCTTTTTTCCTTTTAAAATTACAAAGATACATTACAATTATATTTTGCAATTTAAAAAAAGAAAAGAATTTATTGTTATACTGTGTGTTTGTCTCCGGTCAGGTATTCTGAAGGCCACTGAGTACAGGAATAGATGTCTTCAGCTGAACCTTATCCAGACTGACATCAGAGGCAGTGAAGACTGTCTTTATCTTAACATCTGGGTTCCTCATGGCCGCTCAGGTAAAGTCTGACAGATCCTCACAGTGTATCATCAAAATGAGATCAACACTACAATTTTCTCTTCATCCTCTAGTGTCCACCAATCTTCCTGTTATGGTCTGGATCTATGGAGGAGGCTTCTTGGTTGGAGGCTCCATGGGTGCCAACTTCCTTGATAACTATCTGTACAGTGGACAGGAAATCGCAGATAGAGGAGATGTTATTGTGGTTACTCTGGGATACAGAGTTGGAACTTTGGGCTTCCTGAGCACAGGAGACCCTGAAATGCCTGGTGAGTGACTGGCAAGAGCCTGGTAGAAACTAGTTTGGCTGTTTTTGGCTATTGTTCCATTAATATAGGACACATTTTTCTGTTAATTTTTCTACATTTGATATTTATCAGGAAATTATGGTCTGTGGGACCAGCAGGCTGCCATCGCCTGGGTGCACAGAAATATTAGATCATTTGGAGGAGACCCCAACAACATCACCATCTTTGGAGAGTCTGCTGGTGGAGCTAGTGTCAGTTTTCAGGTGAGAGGCTTTTTTCAGGCCTTTTGGTTACCTAGTCAAAGCCCCACAATTTTCAATGAACAAAATTCATATATTAAAAACATACTAAAATAGTTGTTTTTAATTCTATCAACTCACAGACCCTCACTCCTCACAACAAAGGGCTTTTCAAGAGAGCCATTTCTCAGAGCGGAGTTGCACTTTGCCCTTGGGCATTCAACAGAAACCCTCGCAAGTTTGCTGAGGAGGTACACCACAGTTTCTTTGACATTTTAACTTACAAAATATCTGCAACTTCAGTAATGGGAAATATTTAAATGACCATTAAACCCCTTTTGCAGATTGCTCTGAAGGTCAACTGCCCCACTGATGAAAAGATGGCTGCTTGTCTGAAGATGACTGATCCTGGGGTCCTGACAATGGCGGGCACCCTTAGTACAGTCAGCTCCCCTGACTGTAAGCGTCACATATTCCAATTTGATGATTTGCTTAAGCCAACGTTTTGGTACTTCATATCAGATTAACACACAATAAAGTACACTCTAAGAATAGATTGGTTGAATTTGACCAACTTGGTAGTTATGTGTCCGATATTTTGGTCAAATAGACAATGGTCACTTTGATCAAAATATTGGGTAATCTAACCAATCTTTTTGTTAAAACAAACAAAAGATTGGTTAGACACATAACTACCAACCAGATTGGTCAAATTCAACTAATCTGTTTTTTAGGGTGTAGGCTTTTGGTTTACATCAATATCAACCAGGGGTCCTAAACGTGAATTAGTGATTTTCTTCATTGTTTTTATAAAATAGGATTAGAATGTATGGCATGAAAGAGAAATTATTGATATTAGAGAAGGAGCATATTTATTTTGACACAATTATTATTAAAATTAGGGATTCAAATGATTACTTACAGATCTTTTAGACCAAACTGGCAAGAAAAAAATGGTGTCAGTGGGAAGCCCCCAGCTGCATGTCTTCATGTAACCAACATAAAAGTAAATAACATAGTACAAGAAAAGGCTAAAAACACTAAAAGGATATCAGTACAACAGGAGATGATGGTATATTTAATCTATGGATCACCGCGAACATCCGGGAATTTTTGCCAAAAAAGGTTTTTGAGGCTCACAGTCCATCAGACGTTATTCAAATGCAAGGCATGTTTTCACCCCCTGCCTGCTTCGTGGTCACATGAATTCTGGATTGTGACGTAGGCTTGGGCTAATCCATAATAAGTAAAACTGGAAGACAGTTTAGATGAAAAAGGCAAGTAAATGTACCAGTGTTTGTTTTGTGTTGCTTGTTTTGGAGAAATGACGATGATGGCCAATGAGAAAAGATTGTATGTGACACTATAAGTTCATTTTATTCATTTTTAATTTACATTTCAACTAAATGTCAATGATACGCAACTCTCTGAAATAACAAGAGGCAAATGTTTATTGAGATGTCCCTGGTGCCGATTGTTGGCTTTGTGTATAGAAGCCCTTTGAGAAATGATCTGGTCAGTATGGCATATTTCTTTAGGGTTACAAGATTCAAATCATGGAATTAATCAAAATCAAATTAACTTTTGGTATCCAAAGTTATACGGACTGATCACATGAAAACCACATTGCAATTTAGACTTAAATGTGGTAATGTCATTTACATGACAAGCTTGAAGTCAGTGATGCAATGAACTGTCTAATTTAGTGTATGCATTTGCCAGCCCCTCTTGTATTCAACCTGCTTCTGTCTGCTGTGGTCGATGGCGACTTCTTCCCGGATGAGCCTCACAACTTGTTCCACAATGCTGCTGAGATTGACTATATGGCTGGAGTCAATGACATGGACGGGCATCTTTTCACTGGTATAGATGTTCCATCTATCAATTCTCAACTGGT
Organism: Atherinomorus stipes; assembly: GCA_023101725.1. Taxonomy (NCBI): domain Eukaryota; kingdom Metazoa; phylum Chordata; class Actinopteri; order Atheriniformes; family Atherinidae; genus Atherinomorus; species Atherinomorus stipes. Next base: position 94,491 of record JALJCO010005203.1, on the reverse strand, counting down.
GGACACCCCTATGTGAGTTCTACATATTTGATCAATGGGACAGTTTGAGAATGGGTAACTACATCTGATTGTGAAACACTGTCTTCTTTGATCCAGTGAAGATGTGAAGAGGCTCTTGGGTGCCTACACTAAGGAGAAAGGCAGTCTTGGTTTGGATCAGGCCTACTCCACCTACACCTTGGACTGGGGCTCAAGTCCCAACAGGGAGACCATCAAAAAAACTGTTGTGGCCATTGGAACTGACTTCATTTTCCTGGTCCCTACCCAGGCTGCCCTTTACCTTCATGCTTCCAACGCCACGTAAGAAAAATATTTTGATAAGTGGTTGTCTTTATCAGTGTGTTTCAATATGGAAATAAAGGCAGGACTGCGTTTTTCTTTAACTATATTGTACCAGAATGGTAAACTACAGTGTAGATTAATAAGATAAACTCACGTCATCACTTTTTTTTTCTCACAAAAGAACTGGACGTACCTACTCTTATCTCTTTTCTGAGCCCAACCGTTTGGGTGGTCTTATCACACCCTACCCAAGCTGGATGGGAGCGGACCACGCAGATGATCTGCAGTATGTGTTTGGAAAGCCATTCTCCAGCCCCCTGGGTTACTGGCCAAGCCATCGTGATGTCTCTGGCTACATGATTGCCTACTGGACCAACTTTGCCAAAACAGGGTAGGCCTATTATCCTGTAGTTGCTGACTGCAACATGAAAAAGCGAGAAAAGCTGAATCAGACACTGCTTCATTGCACTTTCCTTTGTCGTTGTCTTTACAGAGATCCTAACAAAGGAGACCTGAGCGTGCCCGCTACCTGGCCAGAATTCACAACCACAGGACACCAATACTTGGAAATCAATGCTAAGATGGACAAGAACTATGTGGGACAGAAGATGAGAATGCGCTATGTCCATTTCTGGACCAGTATTCTGCCAAGCCTGCCCACAGCTGTCTCAGAATAAAGACTTTCAGCTTGTTCCTGTAAACTCACAATGCAAACCAGTTGATCTTATGTCTTGCATCAGAACTGGTTAATGAAAACAATAAATGGATTCAAATTTTCTCTTGGTTTTATGTCTTTACTGCGGTGTAAATTTGCAATGGTGCAATCTGGACAATATCAAAACTGGGACCATAATGAAATGGCCTTTAGCCCATGCTGCAGGATGTTTAGTAATCAAAAAGTAAACAAAACCCATATAAAATCTGTAGCCTGTCATTCAAACGTATAAGATTTTTTTTTTTTTTTTTTTACATTTGAGCTGTGATTAAACTGTAAATAACAGAGTTTGGTTGAAAAAAATTATTAATTGATTTAAATTGAATTAATTTGGCAATCATATCTTTTAAGTACCTTTCCTTTTCCAGTGACAATAATGGCTATACTCTCCTGTGACTTACTGATGCACAGTGAAATTTTAGGAGAGGCTGCCTGTTTCCATCCAAAATCAGCTTCTCTCAAGGAGATACTGCAATGGAAAATTCAGATTTTTAACATATCACTCACTGTAACTTTATTTCTGAACATAAAAAATTCCTGATGTAAGACTGGGAAACTATCAGAAACTGCATAAAGAGGTCTTGGCAGATTATGTCCACAGCCTTGACAAGTAACCTATATACCTAAATTCAGCTCTTCTTTCCTAGATAGTGCCAAATGTAGATTTTTTTTTTTAAATTCACCATTTGATTACATTCACCTGTGAACTATTTAGCAGCTTATCATCTCTCAGCTAACATGAAGACCATGGGCTCTGCTATGTTCCTAGTTAACTGAAGTGACTGACAAACAAACCTTCACAGTCCTGACAGTTGTACTTGAAGTGCAAATATCATGTAATGGGTGCTTCCATTAAACCAGACTTCTGCCCACTAGCTTGGTTTTAGCATAGTTTTTGTGGGGTTTTTTCACTTGTTTGTATCTCTTATCTTAGGCAGTGGGGATTTTAATGAACTGATTGGGAGCACCTGGAGAGAAGGGCTCCTCCTTCAACTTGATTGGTGACAGCTTGCTTAAAGCCGGTGTGCAGACAGCAGAAGAGGGCAGAGATGAGAGAGGACTGACTGAGGAAAGGCTGGAGGAAGTGTTCTGCCATTGTTGAATGTATATCTTTTTCTGCTATGATTTGAAGTTTTTGCTTTATACCATTTGGTGATAAGCAAAATAAATAAATGAAATGAACAAAGCATGATGGGAAATATTCAAACTGAAAAGGGCGAAGCCTCCCTGAGTAACTCTGATGAGAGTTACTTTTCTTTGACACTGAAAAGAAAAAACTTGTTTTAACTGAAAATTATCGCCAGCACTGCTCGTCATCAGGGGGCATTTTACTCTCACTGGTGTTGGAATTACTCTGAAAGAGTTAATGTGATTTAACTATTCAAATTTTACACTGAGGATTTTGCTGTGAAGGGGTGCTTCTTGCCAGTTCTACCAATCACCAAATATCTAAGTATTTCAGTTCCTATGGAACCCCGAAAAGACCCTGCCTCGGAGTAGGAGCCAAAAAGGTTATAGGAACTGAGGTCCAAGGTCAAACCACCAGACGTCTCAGGAGGCAGTATTTTGCTCAAGGACCTAACTTTGTGTGGCACATAGACTCATATGACAAACTGAAGCCATATGGGATATGCATCAATGGCTGCATCGACGACAGGTTCTCACACAACATCAATTGGCTGCGGGCCGCCTTCACTAACAGCGACCCTAAAGTTATCGGTGGGTACTTTGTGGATGCAGTGGAGCACTGGGGGCTTCCCCAAGCTCGTACAAACTGACATGGGATGGGCACTGAAAATGTGGTGGTCAGAGGCTTTCAGTGTTATTTACAGAGAAATTGCGTGGATAACAGAGCAGCGGAGAGAAGCTACATCACAGAATCAAGTACCGCGAACCAGAGAATTGAGAGCTGGTGGGGAGAGATGAGAAAGGCAGAAATCGAACCCTGGATCACACTGCTGGCAGAACTAAAGGATGAGGGATTCTTCGCTGGAGATTTTACTGACAAAGCCCTGTCACAGTTCTGTTTCATGCCAACCATTCAGGTACATAGTTTATATTATGATCACAGCAAGAAACCCAGACACTTGACTCTACATTACCATCATGTAATCTTAGAAATTTAAGCCATTGTGAGTTTATTTAATGTGTAATACATTGATTCAACTGTAGTGAAAATAAGACATCGTGGTGTAATTTAAGCTACTTTTATTTGCTTAACACAATCTTTTGCTTGTCTGACTCTTTGATCACTGTTTAAAAATGCACTACATACCAGCTGTGACTTAATTTCCCTTGTTTCTTCATCAGGAAGTATTAAATGACATCCGAGGTGTTTGGAATGCTCACCGTGCAAGGCCCACACCAACATGCCAAGTGGGATACCTAATGTTATGTACATGGCCCCTCACCTTTACCACTGACTGAAGATTTGACCACATGTAAAGACAGCTGCACATTTGTCAGTTCAGTCCCATGTGATGTGCACATGTTTGATTTATGCACAATAATAATGGAGGAATCAAGGCTGGAGTTCCCATCTACCACGTCCCAGGCATTTGATTTGTATTTTCATCTGAGGGACACAATTCACTCACAGTTATTTGAGGCTATTTAAATGGACACAAGCATGCAAATCATGTAGTACATTTGGTACTTTAGTACATGTTTTTCCAGCATAATGCCCATATTGCTTTTCATGTTTGAGTGGTTATTTTTTTGTACCAAAATGATCACAAGAGACTGTAAGACTTACTGTTTTTAATTTGAGCAATCTGTTAATTAACTCATAAATATTGATAGCTATTGTTAGAAAATTAGAAATGTTTGACTTAAATAGTTGTACAAGACAAAATTAATCTTTTTGGGCCACAGTTATTATCATCATAAAAAACTTGTCAAACTGAAAAGGCTTCAAAAGCCGTTCAGAACAGAATTTGGTTGTTTCCTGTTTTTTGGTGTTTTGCTTTAGGGTGACATTCAAACAAGATTCAACAGATCTCTTCTTGGCATCATCTAAATGCTCACAAAAAATGTATCCATCCCTTACAAGGACAATAGCATCCTTGACCTCAACCATACAGACTGGCAATGACATTATGCATCTAATGTTATGATCAATTAGACAAGAAGACCAAGTGGGCTACTGTTTAGTGTATTATAATAATGGTTGTACCATTATTGCTCTGTATGTTTCTTGAGCATCTGTTTTTGTGGAAGTGATTAAAACTATCTAATGTTTCATAAAGAACTCTGTCTTTCATAACAAATCACAGCACATGTATAACAAAAGGGTGAGTTGTAAAATAACTGGGTGTAGTCAATTGAATTGTTCAAGTGTAAAGATGTATAGAATGTGCAACATCTTGTACAAAATTGAATGTTTTACTGTCCATTTTTCAAAATACACCATTGTCAAAAACAAAACAGGCTCTATTTTGTACATAACAGTATGAGAATAGTTATTAAACTTGTTAGCTAGCTTCATACAGATAGTTACAGAATAATCTTATTCAAGCTCCTTTTAGTGTAAAAAAAAACAAAAAACAAAACGTCTGTAATTGCTCATTTATTTGTAAACCACTTTTGAACATCAAAAAAGGCTCACATTCTTGATTCTATTGGGATGCTATAAACAACTATACAGTGATATAAAACATGTTTAATCTATTGGATTTTGGCATTTTAAGTGAAGCTACACTAATGCCTAGTCAGTGTATCTTCAGTAGACAACATCAGGACTGTCTCAGTTTGTAGAACTGTAATATGCTTCTTTTCTGTCGCAGCACTCTCCTCTGCTTCTGCAAACTCGGAGTGCTGAATGCTGTCTATTACAGGTGATCGACTAAACTTACACACTTCATACAACCCCACTTAAAAAAAAAAACAAACTGAACTATCCTTTTAAAATTACCATTTGATTGGGAAAGAAGAAAGCAACCACTTTAAAAGTCAGATCAAATAGAATGTTGCACATAGAAAAGGCACAACATGGTTAAGGAAAAAAACCCATCCAATCAAGCGAGGCGCTGTAGGATCCTTCAAGTTACTGCTACCCCGCCGGGTCCTTGAACACAGCGCCACGCAGTGCAACGGCTTTGCTCCAACCTCCACAGTTTTGTGCACTGTGCGCCCGCAAGCGCACCAGCTGTTGCTAGATCCATGACATCACGGAATCACCGGAGGGACTGCAAGATTGCCTGTGATTCTCATCCAAATGGTTAATTTAGTCCACATTTGTGCGTCATGGTTTCTTATTTCACTTAAACCTTGTGGACAAGGAGATGCAGGTTCAGAGAGTTCAGCAGTTTAAAAGCTGCACAGCGGCGTGAGATGCTGGAGCAACGACGGACAGCTTACGCGCCACAGCATGTTCGACATATTTCAAACTATTGACTACAGGGGTGCGACCCGGTGCGCATGGTGCGCATGGTGCGCCGATGCGCCGTGCTCACGGACCAGGTGAGAGCTGGGGTAAAGCCAGATGTTAACATGACCAACACATCCTGCTGAGAAAAAATGAAGTAGAAGAAACATTTAGTACCTACAACCTTTATTTGTTCAGTAGATGATTTGAAACGGCATTTCCACATTGCAGTTTAAATACAAATTACATATTAATTAAATTATTGAATTGAACACCCCCCCCCAAAAAAAAGAAGCTATATCGTATGTATATCGTTATCATGATATGAAATTTGTTATATCGTGATATGGGATTTTAGTTATATCGCCCAGCCCTAGCGTACAGTGTTTGAATTTACCGCGACCGGCTTCTTCCTTTATCAAAACTGCGGATGTAGCGTCATGTGACGTCACGTCCGCATGGCAGACCTGAAAAGCTATAATGTTGTTTACTAAGCTTTTTCTTCGTAGTCACATTTTTTAGTGTCTTTCAGTTGATCTCGATCGTTTTCTGACGGCAGAGGAATCCATAACTATCGCTTATAGTGTTTTAATTTAACGCGACCGTCTTTTTCCTGTATCAAAACTGCGAATGTAGGTCATCTGACGTCAGGTCCGCAGGGCAGCGCGGAAAATTCGGACACTGAATTGCAGCATATTTTGCAGCACACAGCCTGTTCAAGGCAACGGAGAGAAACATGGGTGGAAACGTTATTTTTGGTATTTAGCGCTTCATCACCTATTAGTATGAATAAAGAGACATTTATATTTGGTTTTTTTTTTAAATTCCTGCCTCAAGTCCCTTTAAAGTTATGTAGATGAAAGGTCCGACAACGCCACCTGGGGCTTAGGGCCCCAGGAAATAAAGGTGCAGATTTGTTCCTGTTTAGGAAAGACAGAGACGTGAGTTAAACAACAACAACAAGTTTATTCTTACAGTATAAAAACTAATCAATAATATTCGAGTATCTAAGAACCATCATTAAGAAATGGTTAAAGAACTAAACTACAAAAGGTAGACCAGCTGGGAGCACTGGTGGAGAGCAGCCTACAAGGGAGAGTGCCCAGGTGTGCCACCACCTGGGCACCACCTGTTACCTTGTGAACACGCACGCACACTTCACTACAAACCTAACAAAAATGTGAAGCCCTGGTGTACCAAGTGAATCAAAACACAAAAAGGTGAGGGTTCTCAACCACGAGTGCCTAGCCCATCCGGCCACTATCTCCCACATGTCAAAAGAAAGACAAATTCAAACAAAGCAAACAAATACACGCTCCAGCAATTAAAGCTATAAACAAGACAAAGAACTAAAATACTGAAAACAAAACCAGGAAACCAAATAGAGACAAAACCTACAAAAAGCAAAACACAAACTCAGAAATTCCATCTACTGATAAGAGAAATTTCCTGCCACCCTACTCACCACCCAGGGAGCCCTGAAGACAGCAGGAAGCAGAGAGAGGCAGAAAGGTCAGCAGGTGTCTTTTATACCTTCTGGATTAAAAGGGGGGGAGCCAGTTTGAGCACTCATTCCTAGTGTAATGAGTGCTCACCACTACACCCACATTGAGCTTGTGAGAATGTGGTTAAATTCGCTGCAAAAATCTGGATAGTTGTAGTAACCAATGGGCAGCTTTAGTACACATCCATGTGTGTGGGATTGTGGTCTGCAGAGGAAATCTGTGGTTTCTATGAACTCGATTATTATGCCCTTATCCAAGAGATTAGATCCTGTACAGAACTGCAAAAAAAAGTTGAAGATGATTGAAATCAATTACCCAAAAGTACCTGTTCAGGTAACGAGGAACTGTTGACTGGGCTACTGTCATCTCCTCTGGAAAGTTTGGAAGCTCCTTCACTGTTTTTGCAAGTTGTTTTTTTTCTGTGAAATGGAATGATGCAGTCCTTCTGGTGGTCATAAACCAGCTACAGAACCCACAACAGGACACTAGGACTTAATTACAAACATTGGGGCCTGAATGATTACTTTGTGTCCGATCTGTGCCAAAATAGGGAGCAGCGTGTCTTTGGTTGGGACTTGTTTGCATTCATGTACATCAAGTACATCCAGCAATTTATCCGTGTTCCCTGAATTAAAGTCCTCCAATGCCTTCAGGAGGACAGATCTTTCTTCTTGAGATGCGTACAGCAAAAAAAGAATCCTTAAAACAACTAGTAGTTGAGCCATGAAACACCTCCTCCAGAAATGGTTCTGCAAGCTTCACTGGGAAGTAACCAGCTTGTTTCCACCCCACTACAAACACTCTAGCTACAGCCTGCCATTCTTCACACTGAAAGTCATGCCTGATAAAGGGAACTTTCGCCTCAACTCCCAGTGTGCAGCTGTCATAGAAATCCATCCAAAATTCTGTCAGGCAGTCTCTCAAAACACCACTTCCTTCCTCCTATTCCAGCTCTCCTTTTTGTAAACGCATTTTGATGTTGACCTCAGATGCAATAATGTTTGGGTCCTTGAAGGCACTGATCAAGTCGGTGACACAGTGACCTCTTATGTGTTACAAGTGAAGATTGTGGTTCAGGAAGTGCATGGCCCTGAACACTGGCCTCCCCTGCAAGCACTGGTGAAAGAACACTTGGGGGTTGGAGCACTTCTCTGGCAGATGCATAGTTGTAGTTCTTTACCATTGGTTAGGGGGTGGGGAGGCAACGGCAGTTCAGGGCGCTTCTGGGAAGAATTGAAACTTTTATTTGTGATGCAGCTCATGATTAGCTCATGATTAAAAATGCTTCAGAATCACTGTGGGTAGAAATGAGATCACATGTATGTGTGAATTGAGATCACGATTTTTTAACGATTAATTGTGCAGCTCGATTTGGGTAGTTTGAAAAATGATCTCTTCTAGTCTGTGGAATAATTTAAAGTAAGTGAATTTTATCTAAATTTTATTTAAGTGTCTTGCACAACATGATACCCAGCACTCATGGACTTACAAGACACACACATGAATCACATACTGAAATACAAGATGGTCAAGAAGGTTGTAGGCTATTTATGGGAGCAACTTCAACGGGCATTTAAAGTAAATGGTACAAAAATAAAAAAAACTAAGTATCAATGCTGAAAATTACAGTTTTAGCTACTAGTGATCTTGGTTGTCACCGGTGAAAGACGTCATGTGACCAAATACACCACAGCTCCCGTATTGCGCCTGCACATACTGTAGGCTTCCTTGGTAATGGTAGCCACTATGCGCTACCGTAAACACTACTTTGTCCGGTGGCGTCATTAAACCAGCGATTTATATTGCCTATTAATTTCCTCAACGAGTCTGACACACATTATACTACTTTCAAAGGGAATGAAAACTTAAAAGGGCACTTGTAAGTTGATTTCAAGCTGAAATTGTGACAGACTTGATTGGGTCTACAGCTTATAAATTAGCATGGTGATCTAGCCCTGGAAAAAAGACACCTTCGTGACACAGAAAACTGGTTTTATGCTCAACATATCCCCTTTAGTAGTATGGCGACACCCCTCAGCTCCACATGAAAAGTGTCCTGATGTGTGAGCAGGACTGCAGTTCCTACAGACTCAAACACACGCATTTACAGCTATTAGCAGCAAAACAACATGTGTGAAAACAGAATGTTGGCAGATAGGTCCCTTTGTAGCAAAGTTGCAAACATAGGTTTACATAAATGACTGCCTGAATGTGGGATAACCAGATATTTAAAGGAATAGTTCACCCACAGAATGATTTATCTTTATTTTCCACTTACCCTCATGGTGAGCAAAACTCCGGAGCACTTTTTTAATATCTCAAATGCAGTCAGTGATCAGGAAGGCTTGTCGTTTCCACCCAACTTTCATATAATGGAGACCGAGCCAAAAAAGTCCATGAAAGTCCACAAAAACTTGTCAATATTCCTCCATACTGCTCGTCCAATGTAATCCAAGTGTCCTGAGTGGGTAGCATCCATAATTTACTCGAAACAACATCATTTACTATGTTTTTAAAGCCAACAGTAAACAGTAGTACATCTTACTTCAGCGAAGCACGCATAAGCGCATTCACGAAACTACGGAAACTTCAGCGTTCAGAGCCTACTCTGCCGATGATGCAAGCATAGAAGAAGAAATTCGCTGTTTACATTGTGCTAAGAGCGCCAGAGCTGCAGACAAACCGGGACAAACACGAACGGGTCCAAGAGGGGTTGAATATTGATTTTAAACAAAGACAGAAAGAGAAAGCGCGATCTCGTCTGCCGCGGCTTCCATAGTTTCGTGAACGCACATTTGCATGCTCGCAAGAGATGCAATGTACTACTGTTTAGGCTCTAAAAATATACTAAATTAAATGTTTAGAGTAAATTATGGATGCTACCCACTCAGGACACTTGGATTATATTGGACGAGCAGTATTGAGGAATATTGACAAGTTTTTGTGGACTTTTATGGACCTTTTTGGCGAACTCCATTGTATGAAAGTTGGGTGGAAACGACAAGCCTTCCTGATCGCCGGCTGCATTTGAGATATTAAAAAAGTGCTCCAGAGTCTTGCTCACCATGAGGGTAAGTGGAAAATAAAGTTACATCATTCTGTGGGTGTACTATTCCTTTAAGAACACTCACCTTTAGGACATCACATGCAGAAGCTGGGCTCCGCTACTGGTAAGGCCAGGTAGCGCGAAGGTGTGCTTGATTTACTGAGCCAGCTGTCCAGGAACGATGTTCAAACCAGTATTTATTATTTCGTGCGCACAATACCTACTTTGTGGCCACAAATTAATGTTCCGTTCGCATGTTATACCTAATTCGTGGCCACGATTTAATATTCAGTGGCCACGGAATAGTTGTTCGTGTGCACGTTTTACCAGTTTCGTGGCCACAATTAAATCTTTTTTTTTTTTTTGTCTACGTCATCAGAGGGGTTCCGTACCATGCCACCAGGAGCCCTTTTCATACTTTTGTATTATCACTATATGGAATAAAAATTTTAAAAAAGCTATTTTTGTACTTAAAGTTTTTATTGTTTTAGTCACTAACTGCTGGCAATGCCTCTCTTTCTTTCCGCCTCCTCCAGCAGTCACAAAGAACCATCCTTGTTGTGACACAAATTGAGAGTTTTGTTATTACAAATAAATTGCTCCATTATATTCTCTATTCCAATGAATAGTTCACTCTAATCAAGTGAGTAAACATCCAATATCTAGGTGTTGAATTATAGAGGTGTATGCAAATAGACTGGCTTGATCCCAGGGTTACAAGAAACAGATGTGAAAGAATTCATTGCTTTCTCCTCAACTATGAGTGAGTGCTGCCGCAGGCCTCACCAAGAAAAGCTCAGTTCTCGCGCAGCAGCAGTCCTGGATCCCGGCTGCAGGACAGAACAGGAGATGTTCACCTCTGTGAAAATGAAACTCATAACTGCCACTGGCTGATCCTGCCCTAGCTTACTGTCAGATATTAATCCTTTTAAAGGTAGTGTCCGAAGTCCCCCTTCCGTTTTTGTTTGCAAACTACAGTATTCAAACTTAGCGCCCCTCCCTCTCAGGCTAATGGCCACCTTGTTCTTCAGCCTATTCAGCTTCAAGCCTCTCCTTCAAAGCTCGGAAGTGGGTAAAAGCCAAATTAATATTAATCCTGGTTTTACAACTTGCACTATCAAAAGCTCGTTCCTTTTCTTGCATCTGCCGTTTTTCTTTCTTTTTTTGTTTCCTTCGAGAGTTCGAGTGACTGACGTCTGCTCCAATCATGAGCTTTTTCCCACACAGCGTCATGCCCTCTGTCATTGGCTGGCAATGTAAACAGAAATCTCCATCCAGAAACATCCCTACCACAACAAAACAAAGCTAAAGAGCGACTTACAGGCAGGGGGAGAGAGAGAGTTGCATTCAAACGCACCACTGCACACGAGTAAAGGCCCAAAGGCGTGGTTTGAGATGAATTTCACTTGCACAAGTCTAACGTTTATTTTCAGGGTGGGAAACTTCGGACTCTACCTTTAATTCTTAATTAAACTCTTAATTAGACTCTTAATTAAACAACAGCCAAAGAAGTTAGTTCTTAAAATGGTACTTTAAATTTGGGTCTGTTAAGCTTTGGCTATGGATATTTTCATTTTCTTTTACTACTTTTTCAAACAAAAATTAATACAATTGAATACATTTTTTTAAAACTTATTGGATGCCGTCATTCAATATTATCTATTTAATTTTTATTTTAGGTTAACAGCAAAGCCTCTAATTAATCAGATCTATTTTTCACCTACTCCCATCCCTACTTTTAAACTAAACCTATCTTCCTCAGAAACTAAATGATTTAGTATAAAATCTTTGACCATTTCATGCAATTATAGTTTGTAAAAGGTTGTGTTTATTTATATTAATTTGATGTATTACCTACATGGTCAGTATGGAGAAGCAGTATGTGAGCTGGTTAAACATTATGTAACAGTAAGAACCTGGACATGGACTGCACATTGGTCAGATCAGGGGTGGGGTCTGCTTTATAAAAGTCTGACAATCAGCATGGTTTTCACTGTTTGATCCTGATGGCCATGCTTGGGATTTTGACAGCTGTTGCTGTGTTTCTGGAGTCAGTCTCTGCCGCCTCCGTAAGTACCTCACCAAAAACATATTGTGTGAATATCAGCTAAATTTGTTTTTTAAACACTATTTAGCATGCAAAACACATTTTGCGCCTAAATTTGAACAATTTTTCGTAATAATTTGGTCGTTTTTGCCATGTTAATCACCTTCACATTGTACTGTGTCATGCTGAATCAATTGTTTTAATAAAATCTTTCATTCATGACAAAACTTTTAAGAAATAAGTGAATCAAACACGTTTCTCCCAAATCAGCTGATTTGAACTTTTTAAGAGGTGATTGAAGATTTCCTGTCATGAATAGATTTTGATTTCACAAGTTTATTAATTTATTTTTTTATTTCTACTTTTGTAGCTCGGGGTTGTTTACACCGAGGGAGGGATGGTGGAGGGTGAAAACATTCGCCTTGGGTTCTTCCGTCGCATGGATGTCTTTAGGGGGATTCCCTTTGCTGATATCCCTGGGAGGTTTGAGAAGCCGAAACGTCACCCTGGCTGGGATGGTGAGTAAAACTGACTTGAAATCTCTTGAAGGGACTAGAGGCAGGAATTTACGAAAGAATAAACAAGCATGTCCATTTTTTTTTTTAATGCTTATGGGTGATGAAGTGTTAAAGGAGTGATGACATAGCAGTTAAAAACTAGTTTATGTAGTTGGCATTATTGCATATGTAAATACTCCAAAGAAAAAAACGGCATTTTTTACAGCGGAGTATTGTTTTGAAACGCCAGACCTCACTTCCTCAGTAATACAGTTGGGTCCGGTGATGATATGGAGCTTTACCCGGAGACCACGTTGACTTCATTTTGATTGGCTACACCTTATTTGGCTATGACCTTATTTGGAGAATCTAGGTCAAGCTGCGGTCGGAGTTTGCTAAAGGCTAACTGCTAGCAATATGGGCACTTCAGACAGTGAGCTACGTTTATCAGACAAGACAGCATTTAGAAAATAAATAAACTTACAGGTAATGACAAGGTTGTGGTCGCCTCCCTCAGTGTTGCTGCAGAAGTTTTCTTTTAAATCCATTTGTTTGAAAATCCAGACCTGACTGCACAGAAGTTACTACTAGCTCCATACACGAAGCTGAATCAGACAGGGAGGGAAGGGGGGGGGAGTGGACGGTGCATAAACCGTAAGGAGAGGGGGGGGGGGGGGGCTGTTTACTTGATAGTGTGCTCTTATTGGAGCAATTAAATTACGTAGAATGATAGAACTACGTAGAATGATAGCCTGCTGTCTGATTCAACTGTTTCTGAGCAGAGAGACAAAGCTGACAGACCATAAACAGGAACTTTGATTCTCACTCTGGACATTCACATGGCCTCATCAGTGCACAACAGATCAAATTATACCCCCAAAACCCCAGAAAAGTGAAATTTGATGTCATGGCACCTTTAAAAACCGAAAAGAACGAGCCCACCCATGTCTCTCTTCGTTGCCTTGAACAGGCTTTGTGCTGCATAAAGCAATTCGGTGGCCAAATTTCCCGCGCTGCCCTGCGGATGTGATGTCAATGACGCTGCATCTACAGTTTTGATACAGGAAGAAGACGGTCGTGGTAAATTCAAACACTGCAAGGAATACTTATGGATTCTTCTGCCGTCAGCAAACGATCCAGATCAACTGAAAGACCATTAAAAAGTGTAACTACGAAAAAAAAAGCGTAGTAAGCAACATTATAGCTTCAATTTGTGCACGCTCCCATGATGGCTTGGCTCGGGGCTGCAGTTACCTGAAGCGCCATTTGCGGCAGTCGCGAGTTTCATTTCTTAGTCTTGCCTCTCGTCCCTTTAATAAATTATGCCTGAGGGCTTGAAGGCAGACATCTTGAGCTGCTGTGCTGCACCCCATGTGACCTGCCTCAAACACTTCATGCTATTTATCTAACATACACTTCCAATTTAAATGGTAAGACGCACACTTCTTCTCTGTCTAATTTGACTCACTGCAGATTGCTTGTATTTTTGTGTTAAACCCATCTGCCACCCCAGTATGTAATGCTGTAATATAACACTGTAATGCACTGGGCAAAATAGAAAACATTTATCAGCATCCACAATTTAAAGGTGCATTGTGTAAAAAAAAAATCAGAGATCAATCCGAGAAAATTTTAAGATATCAAAACTGTGCTTCAATTGGTATCAAATCACTTTATTATTATTTTTTTTTTTTTTTTTTTTTTTTTTTGTAAATTTGAATAAGCCCTTTAGATCAACTTTCTGTGGGGCCGCATCAAGTGGCAAACTCCGATGGTGAAAAGTGAAGCCAATGTGGAAGTGCCATAACTTCCAGTTCACCTCTCATCTGCTGGGGGCTGTTTAAAAGGGAGTCAATCCCTAACGGGTCTTTTCCACTGCACATTTTCGTAACCCTTCCACACGGCACGCTTTGTGTTTCCTCTGGGAAAACCCGATACAAGCAATTTTCTGCACCCGTTTCAGAGCTTGCTCTAACCGTGCTGAACCTACACAAAACGTGACCTACCTGACGGCTCACCACTGATTGGTCAAAGGAAGTTGTCGTCATACACGTCATACATGTTTTGCCTCGCCTCTTCTAAAGATATCTGGCTCTGTTTTCGGTGACTACATGCCACAGAGAAAACAAGAGCAGTAATACCTCAATATCATCCAATGCTTCCATTGTTGTGACAGTGTGGGGTCCTGTTACTATGCCTCTGATAGATCATGCGCCCTGGCTACTTGGCCACAGGGATTTCCCTTTGGCTGAATGGTCAGTGCGCATGACTCTCATCCAGGAGTCTGGGGATCAAATCCCCACGCGTACCTTGCCACATTGTTTTTACTTTACTGACCACGCATGGCACGGCAGTGACGTCACGGCAATCTCGGCTGTGCCTACTCCACCCACTTCCAGGTAGTAGACTACCGCTTCTCCTGTGTGGAAACAAAAACCGTCCTGGTCGTCTTTAGCGTGTGGTGCTGTACTGTGCTGTACCGTGCCCTGTGCAGCTGCAATGGAAAAGGCCCAATAGACTGTATATTAAAGCTAGAGTTGGTAGTCCTGCTCAGAAACACTTTTTGTTATACTGGTTGAAATGGTCTTTCCATCCTGACAGTAGTCAATACATCATGTATTCATAAAAAGGAAGGAAAAAAGTAAGACCTCTGTGAGAGCTGCAGTTCTGTAAAAACTCTGACCAATTCGCACCGAAAGGCAGAAATTGGTAATTCGCAACTTATAGAAAGAACAAATTGATGCCTTTATGTCTCGTCTGCGTCGCTTCCCTCTCACCGGGATACAAGGTTACATAACATCTAAATGGATGAGTTATGAAAAACAATGCTGGTGGCAGCATAAGCCTTCAAAACTTAAGGAGCCAAAGTCATGCAAATTGATATTTGGACAAACAAATAACTGTACAAGACACACACTGTTAAAAAAAAAAAAAAAAAAGAAAGAAAAAATACATTGAATTGAAACATCTTCAAAATAAAGGTGTCATAACTTAGTGTTTGACACACACAATCCTTCTTAAATTATCTTCAAATGAATTTTTAATTACAGTTGGGTAGGAGGAAAATTTAATGAGCTCATTTTAACCTCTTTTTATCCCAGACTTTTGTTTGACGTGAGATTACGCATGAGAATTGGACCTGTAAGCGCGTTCACGAGGCAAGCGTCAAAGCCAAAACAAAGTTTATCAGAACAGACCAAGTGAAGGAAATGATGTCCCAACAGAGAAAAATGTGATAAAATGTAACTTTAAAGTTACCCAAACAGCAACAACTGTGTTAGCTTTTGCAGCTACATTAGCAGCTTGTTCATTCGTCTACCATCGTTTACTGGCCTCTTACACAAAAGATAATAAGTTACACAAGCAGCAACACTTACCAACTGCACATCTTCACTGAATAAATATAATCCACTGGTCCCTGTTTGAGCACTGAAAACTGCCAAAGCAGCTCAGCACTGCATATTTTTTTTCCTCCCCGTCGTTGTCGCCCTCCTATCTGACAAAGCTGGTCATTACTCTAATCCGCAGCAGGTAATCAACTGATTTCAGGTGGTACTAAAGAGTACCACCTAGCAGCCTCTGTAGATCACGTCATTAACAGAGATAAAACCAAATCGCGTCCTGTGGAGAGCGCGCTCTTCTGGTGAGAAGAGAGAGCCTGCACTCAAAGACGAAGCCTCTTTCACTCTCCGGAGTTTCTGGCACGTTTTAACTGAGGTCCTGTTCCAATACACATGTTTTAACATTAAAAAGTGGGATTTCCAGGTGATTACTCCTTTAAAAAGTGCTGTATTTTACTGTTACACGAGAGAGCATATTGATTGGCGAGAGTAATACTATATGCCGGAAGCGACACTCTTGTCTGATGTTTACAGTAGGTAGCTAGCAATCATTCTGCTAGCTATTATATGTTTGAATAGCTTGCGTTTGTGACACGATGGGAGAATCTGTACCTGCTATCTGCTAGACGCCGGTGTCGGGACTTGTCTCGTGCACACTGTCTTAAAGGGGCCGGGGAGGGAGCTGTGAATCAAGCAGGCTGGTCTTGTGCATGCGCTTTCATTCAAAAACTCGCCATGAGTCTCTACTTTCTAAATTGCC
This sequence comes from Atherinomorus stipes, assembly GCA_023101725.1. Taxonomy (NCBI): domain Eukaryota; kingdom Metazoa; phylum Chordata; class Actinopteri; order Atheriniformes; family Atherinidae; genus Atherinomorus; species Atherinomorus stipes. Next base: position 77,932 of record JALJCO010005203.1, on the reverse strand, counting down.
ATAAACATTTACTATACTGCCTATGACTTCCTTAAGAAAGGTTTTTAAAAAAACAAACAAAATTCTTTGTTTTTTTATACTGTACGTTTGTCTCTGGTCAGGTGTTCTGAAGGCTACTGAGTACAGGAATAGATGTCTTCAGCTGAACCTCATCCAGACTGACATCAGAGGCAGTGAAGACTGTCTTTATCTTAACATCTGGGTTCCTCATGGCCGCTCAGGTAAAGATCCTTACCATGTATCATCAAAATGAGATCAACACTACAATTTTCTCTTCATCCTCTAGTGTCCACCAATCTTCCTGTTATGGTCTGGATCTATGGAGGAGCCTTCTTGTTTGGAGGCTCCATGGGTGCCAACTTCCTTGATAACTATTTGTACAGTGGGCAGGAAATCGCAGATAGAGGAGATGTTATTGTGGTTACTCTGGGATACAGAGTTGGAACTCTGGGCTTCCTGAGCACAGGAGACCCTGAAATGCCTGGTGAGTGACTGGCAAGAGCCTGGTAGAAACTGGTTTGGTTGTTTTTGGCTATTGTTCCATTTAAGTAGGACACATATTTCTGTTAATTTATCTATGTTTGATATTGCTAGGAAATTATGGTCTGTGGGATCAGCAGGCTGCCATCGCCTGGGTGCACAGAAATATTAGATCATTTGGAGGAGACCCCAACAACATCACCGTCTTTGGAGAGTCTGCTGGTGGAGCTAGCGTCAATTTTCAGGTGAGAGGCTTTTTTCAGGTCTTTAGATATAAATATCGATCATACTTAACACACAGATCATTCATAGTTCAGTTAGGACAATTCACCTCCACCCAGGCTGCTCTTGACTGCGGGGTTCCTCAAGGTTCGATCCTTGGTCCTCTTCTGTTTTCCCTCTATCTACTTCCCATAAGTCAGATATTCCAGAAATATAACATATCCTATCATTGCTATGCCGACGATATTCAGGTTTACCTCCCCATACATACTGGCGATGGCTCTGTCACCCGACTGCTAAACTGCCTCAAGGAGTTGCGTGCATGGTTGGCCATTAACTTTTTACATCTTAATCAGGATAAAACTTAGATTATCTTTTTTGGCCCCCCCTCTGTTCTTGTCTCCACCACAGCTGACCTTGGTCCCCTGGCTTCTTCTAAACTTTCTTGTGTGAAGAGCCTTGGAATCACTGTGGATGACTCGTTAAAGTTCGACAAACACATAAACATAGTTGTTAGAAACTCATTTTTTCACCTGAGGATGCTCGCAAAGATAAAATCATACGTTCCCAGTTACGACCTTAAGAAACTTGTTCAGCTCCTGATTTTTTCACGCCTCGATTGTTGCAACTTGCTCTTTGCCGGCCTCAGTAAATCCTCCCTACAGCGTCTTCAGGCTGTTCAGAATGCTGCAGCCCGTCTTCTCTCCGGCTCTCGACGCTATGAGCACATCTCCCCCGTCCTAGCCAGTCTTCACTGGCTCCCTGTTTGCTACAGGGTTCAGTTCAAAATCTTGTTGTTGACCTTTAAAGCGTTGCACGGTTCTGCTCCCAGTTACCTCTCTGAGTTATTGTCCCGCCACGTCCCTACCAGATCTCTTAGGTCTTCCTCCTTATCCCTTCTGGAGGTACCAAGACACAGATGCAATTCCAGGGGTGCTAGGGCTTTCTCTGTAGCGCCTCTGGAACGCACTCCCCCTCGAACTCAGGTCAACGCAGTCCATTACGTCTTTTAAAACCATGCTCAGATCCCATCTTTTGGCGCAGGCTTTTCCTTCTTAATCTTTTCTCTCTTTTATTATTGTCTTATTAATTCTTCTCTTTTTAAGTTATATGTTTATGTTTTTAGCCATGTTTAGCCATGTTTTTTGATGTCCTGCTCTGTAAAGCACTTTGGGCATCCAGCTGGATGTAGAAATATGTGCTATATAAATGAAATAAATAAATGAAATGAAATGAAATATTTGGGTAGACCTACCTACATTTAGTTAAAGCCACACAACTTCCAATAACAAAATTCATATATTCAATTTATGCAAAAAAAACCTTGTTTTTTCTGTCCACTTACAGACTCTCACTCCTCACAACAAAGGGCTCATCAGGAGAGCCATCTCTCAGAGTGGAGTTGCTCTTTGCCCATGGGCAGTCGACAAAAACCCTCGCAGGTTTGCTGAGGAGGTACACCACAGCTTCTCTGACATGTTGACTTTTAAAATATTTATAATTTAAGTAATGGGAAATATTTAAAACATGATTTAAACCCCTTTTGCAGATTGCTCTGAAGGTCAACTGCCCCACCGATGAAAAGATGGCTGCCTGTCTGAAGATGACTGATCCTGGGGTCCTGACAATGGCGGGCACACTCAGTACAACCAGCTCCCCTGACTGTAAGCTCCACACTCACACCCAAAAAAACAAAACAAAACAAAAACTGGTGGACTTAAAGGGACTAGAAGCAGGAATTGTGAAAGAATAAAAATGCATGTCCAGTTTTTTTTTAATATTAATGGGTGATGAAGCGTTAAAAACCAAAAAAAAAACAGCCCACCCACGTCTCTCTCCATTGCCTTGAACAGGCTGTATGCTGCTTAATGCGTTGCAAATCGGTGGCTGAATTTCCCCGCGCTGTCCTGTGGATGTGACGTCAGATAGAACAGATAAACATAGATACTATAGATATTGCTGTTTCAGCCATAGTTTGTTGCACAGGAGAATATCACAATAAAGGTAAAATTGTAATTCTTTATGTAGCCTAAGCTTCTCATGTTGGCTCGGGTGCAATCTACCATTGGGGAAGAAGAACTTCAAGAGGGGATGGTAATACTGTATATTGATCTATCATAGGTAAAATTGGAAGACTGCGCAACTCAAAGTCTAGAAAAGTTGGGAAGTTCTCTAAATCTGAACAAAACAATAAGTAGAAGACCTTCAAATCACATGATCTTTTATTTGCAACCAAACATAGATAGCAAAACAAATGTCTAAATTGAGGAATTGTACAATTTTATGAACAAAATGAGCTTGTGTCACATGCAGTGCAGATCTCACAATAGTGGGCCCCGTGGCCAGGTTTTTTTTTTTTTTTCAGAGTATTTTGAAGACGTTGAGGCATTGAGTTTGAGTTCCTGGAGTTGTAATTTTTATACCCAACATAGTCCAACAGACTACTAGCTTATCTTTTTCTAGCATTGGCAGTAAGACTTTAAATATAACTGTATGACACTGCAACATTATTTCAAAGACAGACCAGCGGAGAGAAAATTTTTTTTAAAGGGTGCAAAAACAGTTTTTGAGGCTCACAGTCCATCAGACGCCGCTCAAATGCGAGGCATGTTTTCACCCCTACCAGCTTCGTGGTCATGTGAATTCTGGGTTGTGACATAGGTGAAAGGTCTGGACTAAAGGCAGACTTCTGTGAAACCATGCTGTGTAATAGCTGCAGGTTGTGGTTTTGCATCCTGCTGATACTGCAATGAAATGGATCACATCTGGAGGGGAGCATGTTGCTCTAAATCTTTGTATACTTCTCAATAGGGCTGGACGATTATGGAAAAAATTATAATCACGATTATTTTGACTGATATTGAAATCACGATTAATATACACGATTATTCATTGGTTTTATAAAAAGTGTTTATTGAACCACCAAAACTCAACTTCAAATATAATTTAAAAAAAAAAAAAAAAAAACGGAAACAAATTAGAAACAAGTAAAGGAGTAAAATAAGATTATTATTTAAGATAATAATAGCAATAAAAATGAATACGCAGTCTACATGCATTCCTGTTCTATACTCCCTGCAGTTTGCTTCACTCCACCAGTCTGTTCACTTCAGGATTAATCGATTAATCGATTACAGTGTTTTTATGATTGTGAAAAGGCAAAATTGAAATCACGATTAAAATTCGATTAATTGTCCAGCCCTACTTCTCAACATTCAGGTCCTTCCAAAACATGTAAACTGCCCATATCGTATGAAGTTATGCACCCATGTACCATAAAAGATGCTGGCTTTTATACTGAATGCTGATAACACATTGGAAGGTCTCCCTCTTCTTTAACCCAGAGGATGCAGCATTCGTATTTACCAACGAGAATGTCAAATTAGGACTCGTCTGACTGCAGAACACTTTCCCAGTCTAAACCAGTCCATTTCAGAGGAGTTTTGGCCCACAGCACACAACGCCACCTCTGGCTTCCATTTTGCACGATAGAGCTTTAGTTGGCATCTGCAGATGACACAGTGGATTGTATTAACCAGCAGTGTTTCTGGAAGTATTTCTGGGCCCACTTAGCAATGTCAGTGACATTATTGTTCCAATGAGTCATGTAGTTCTGTCTTAATTCCCAAAGACCAATAAATCCAATAAAGGTCTTCAGCCTTGTCACTTACGCTCAGACATCTCTGGTTTCTCTGTATTTTATAATGATCTTATAATGCACTATGATGAAAGTTGCAAAGTCTTTACAATTTATCAGTGAGGAACAATGTTTTAAAAGTTTTACACAATGCTTTATGCAATCTTTCACAGATTCGAGCGCATCTGACCATCTTTAGTTCTTTGCCCTGTTTCTGTAATTATGTTACAGACCTGATATCAGTCAACTAAATTACTTGTTAGCTGTTGTCTCAGATGAATTCTATTACTTTTTTTTAGCCATTTGTTGCCCCATGCCAAATATTTGAGACATGTAGCAGGCATCACATACATAAGCTCATTTTGTGCATAAAATTGTCCAGTTTCTCAGTTTAGACATGTGATGTACAGCATGTCTTGGCAGCTTTCATTTTGTTCAGATTCAAAGAATGTTCTATACTTTTCTGGAGTTTCAGGTTGGAGGTTAAAAAGACATAAAAAGTGAAGTAAACGTCACAGTTTTTCTTTTGTGTTACTTGCTTTGCATAAATTAAGATGGCCAATGAGGAGAGATTGAATGTGACATGAAGTTTGCTATTTGTTTCTGAAGATTACAGCTATATGCCAATGATGCATGACCCTCTGAAAAAACAAAAGGCAGAAGTAGGGCTGCATGATGATATAAATAACTGAAATTGCCATTTTCTCTAACCCTGCAATATACAGTATACTGGGAAATGAAAAATATAGGAAGTTTCAGCAGATGACTCGAGTACACTGCTGCACTACTTCCATCTTATTGACAATTAACCTGCACTAATATTACTTCTGTGAATGTTGCAAGTATGTTTTTTTGTCTTTATTTGGGTTATTTTATTTGATTTTTTCCTTACTTTTTCGTGCCAGGACCTACATGTTTCATTGTACTATGTACAAATGTGATTTGCATTTTACCACAAATGTTTGTTCTTCTGCAAATTGATAAAGAATGATTGTGATTGGTTGATTGCTGCATGCAGTGTGTATCAAGTACATTATATGAGAACATATTGAGTTCGTTTGCCTCCTACATTGCAGGGCCTGCAATGTGCACAAATACATTAAACCCTGTTGCCGACCCAGACCCACCCGCGGGTCTGGGTCGGGCCAGGCCGGATCGGGTGGGTTTTGGTACGGATGTGTTGATTTCACGTTGCGTCCCCACAGCAACCTGTACCCTTATTCTGGAGGCGGAGAACTAGCTGGACAGCGCTGCTATGTGATCGTGTGACATCATCGCCATGCAACTCCGTTTAACCAAAACACCGTGCCACACGTGACAGAAACAAAAGGAATCACCCCGGCTTTGTTTTTACGCTTGATCACGCGGGAAGTGAGATTTTTCAACAAATCAATGTATTGCTGTGTATTAGCTCCACCTCTTTGGTCCGGATCGGTTAGATTAGTACCCCTACCAAAGGGTGCCAAAAAAGTAGGCCGGGTCGGGTCGGATATAAGGGTACCCGTCCAGGTTTTTATCTGTGGAGACGCAAAAAAACGTGGACTGATCCGGCCCGACCGGACCATGACCTGCTGGTGGAAACGGGGCTATAGATTAAAAACTACTCATAAATGTACAATAAGGTGGTCCTTCTGTGCAACTCTTAAGGAATAGTTTACATTCTCTTCACCTGCACTTTTTACTATTTACATTCTACTCAACTGCACAATTCCGTTTCATTTTATATATTTTATTGCACTATGTATTATTATGTGTCTAACAACTTTTCTATCCTATTTTTACTTTTCTATTTCTATTGGATTTTGTTTAATTCTTGTAAATATTTCAAGAAGGGACCATTTAAAGGAACAGCTGCTTAAATTTTCTTGTACAACAATGATAATAAAGACAGTTCTGACTCTGAACCGCCTAATTTGGCTTATGCATTTGCCAGCCCCCATAGTATACAACCTACGCCTGTCTGCTGTGGTTGATGGAGACTTCTTGCCCGATGAGCCTCACAACTTGTTCCACAATGCTGCCCAGATCGACTATATGGCTGGAGCCAATGACATGGACGGGCATTTATTCGCTGGTTTCGATGTTCCATCTCTCAATTCTCAACTGGTGGACACCCCTATGTGAGTTCTAGATATTTGATCAATGGGACATTGTGATAGGTTGAGAATGGGTAACCAGATCTGATTGTGAACTGCTGTCTTCTTTAATGCAGTGAGGATGTGAAGAAGCTCTTGGGTGCCTTCACTAAAGAAAAAGGCAGTCTTGGTCTGGACAACGGTTACTCGACATACACCTCGAACTGGGGATCAAGTCCCGATAGGGAGACCATCAAGAAAACTGTTGTGGGCATTGAAACGGACTTCATTTTCTTGGTTCCTACCCAGGCTGCCCTGTACCTTCATGCTGCCAACGCCACGTGAGAAAAAGATTTTGATAAGTGGATGTCTTTATCAGTGTGTTCCACATGGTAATAAAGGCAGGACTTAACTTTTCTCTTACTATATTAAAGGGGAAACTCAGTAACTTTTTTACCTCAATAAATGCTTTTCGGAATCCCCGTGGGGCTAAACAAAGTGTTTACGGAGCGATTCAATGTTTCCCCCCCTCCCGCCGGGGGCTCTGGCCTGCGAGCAGCTAAATACAACTTTGCCTGCGCCGACCCGAGCAGAACTTGCGACAACAGAAACCGCTGTACGTACTCAGGTCCCCTATCTACCGAGCTGCTTCCAGCGCTGATTTTAACCAGACTACCAGCGCTAATTCGAAGAAAACATTTCTTTAGCTTCACACCACCTAAACACGGCTCCTGGCTCTCATAACCAACTCTTTGCTGGACCAGAGTGATTCACGTAGCTTGCGCTGCCTGGGCGCCGGGTGAAGCATCACTGCTTCAGGCTCAATAATCACTTGTCACGTCCGCAAAAAGTAAATAAAAGTTCGTATTCTTACCTGCTTCTCGCCAACACCAGTGAAAAATACAATCCACGGCATATTTACCCGCAAATCGCGGGTAAAAGGTCCCGTTTCAGAAGAGACATGTCTTTGCTTTGAGCAGAGGGAGACGAGGTGCTGCTACCAATGCAGCAAAGTAGCATCAACAAGCTAATAAACGCTTAGAAATATATCCAGGGATCAAAATAGAGGAAAGGCAGGTAGAGAAGCCGTCTGTGTGCTGTGGGGGTGTAAGGGGGGGTTGAACACGACAGTGAAAGGACGCCACTAGGGGGAGCCCCGAGCTGAAGTTACTGAGTTCTGCTTTAAACCCAAAATGGTAAACTAATAAATATACATGCAGAGTTATTAGGGTGTAGATCAATATGAAAAACTCAAATAACCCCTCTTTTTCTCACAAAAGAACTGGACGTACCTACTCCTATCTCTTTTCTGAGCCCAACCGTTTGGGTGGCCTTCTCAAGCCCTACCCCAGCTGGATGGGAGCGGACCATGCTGACGATCTGCAGTATGTGTTTGGAAAGCCATTCTCCAGCTACCTGGGCTACTGGAATCGCCATCGTGATGTCTCTGGCTATATGATTGCCTACTGGACCAACTTTGCCAAAACAGGGTATAATCCTGTAGTTGCTGACAGCAGGACAAAAAAAAAAAATGGAGAAAAGCTGAATCAGACACTGCTTCATTGCACTTTCCTCTGTCATTATCTTTACAGAGATCCTAACAAAGGAGACCTGAGAGTGCCCGCTACCTGGCCAAAATTCACAACCACAGGACACCAGTACTTGGAAATCCATGCCAAGATGGACAAGAACTATGTGGGACAGAAGTTGAGACTGCGTTATGTCCATTTCTGGACTAGTGTTCTGCCCAGTCTGCCCACAGTTGTCTCAGAATAGAGTTTCAGCTTGTTCCTGTAAACTCACAATGCAAACTAAGTTTTAAATTCTGCAGAAGTGCTCCATGAAAACAAATAAATAGATACAAAATTTTTCAAGGTTTTATGTCTTTACTACGATTTAAATCTTCAGTGTTGCAACCTGGAAAATATCAAAACCAGTGTGTTCTGTTGTTCGAAAAAGTAATCACAAACTTAATGACTGTTTTATTTGTTGTGTAAAATCAACTGTATAATTAATTTTTGCTCCTTTAGTTTGCCCTGTTATTTTATAGCCATATTGTTCTGTACAGCACCTTGAGCTCCTACTTACTGATTAATGAGTGCTTTATAGATAAAGTTACCTTGATCTTGACCTACAGTATGAGAAATCTTTTAGATTTGAGCTCTGAATAAACAGTAAAAAACAGAGCTGTGTTTAAAATTTGATTGAATGACTTGAATCGATTTAGGATTGATTTTCCAAGATTAAGTCACAAAACTTGGTGACACCAAATGATAGCAAAACTTCTCAAGGCCTCAGTCATTTTTGCAAAATATCAAGTCTTCTAACGTGATGACAGAGGGCTGCCATCTTGAAATCATGTGATCTGTGGACGTGTTTTGATTGGTCGCTAGATCTTCTGCCCTCAGCAGACAGCTCGAGTTGAGAGCACACGGTGAGTTTTTAGCCTCGCGAGGCAAAAAATATCAAACGTGTTTTATTTTCACCTCAAGGCCTCGTGAGGCAGAAAACTCACCAAAAATCAATCTCAAGATAAATAAATGAATCACTTTTGTCACTATTTATCTAGTACAAGCCCAGATCAATATATATTATATTGTGTTGTTTCACAATTCCAAACTGTGCGTATTTACTTCTTTCTTTACCCATCATGGCTGTACCTATGTGCGATCACTCGCTAAGAAGGGTTGAAAAAGACTGGGTCAGAGCGTTCTTACAGATCTTTCTTTGATTCTTTGATCTGTAAGATCTTCTTAAGGTCGAGCACGAATCTTGAAAACCCTTTTTTTTCTGAGAAGAAGCCAAAAGTTCTTAAGAAGATCTTAGATCCTAAGAAGCACTGAGATCTTCTTAACTGCATCTAGGAAAACCAGCCAATGTGTATTGTCAGCTTTTTTACCATCTTTATACCAGTCCCATCAAATCAGTGTTAACTAGCTCACAGTTAGCATTATCTTAGTAAGTTTACAAAAAATAAAAGCACACAATCTTGAAGAGCATTTTACTACATACATACCCACCAAGGTGCATTAGGCCATGACAGCAGAGCAAAACTCACCAGAAAGCTTACCTCAGAGACATAAATTTGTTTAACTGGACGATTAAACTCAGAACAGACATTATCAAGTGATATGTGTTTTACCAGCTGTGCTACCAACTTGATACCAGCAGGGTCCAGAATTAACAGAAGCGCTAATTACGAGTAGGAATTTTCCATTTGTTGAGTACATCTCAGAGGGCCTTTGGCCTCATGGCAAGTAAATGTTTCCAACAAATTAGTCGTGCTTTTAAATCCTCATTTTGGTGGATTTCTTCTTTTTATGTTCCTCTGCTGTCTGCATGTTTGAACAACGTGCATGTACATAGACGCACTAACTTGTGACACGTAAATGCCACCCATTCAGTTACTTTACTAACAACTAGCATTCAGGCTAATTAAGTAGCAGGAGTTTGTGGTGATTTTTAGCAGGAGAGATACATTCTTCCAAAAGAAAGCACAGTGAACTGAAAGACACACTGGCAGGACTTAATGCCGACCAGAAAGTTCAGTGTGAGGTGTCGTAGACACCAGCGACATTGAGACTGGGTCCACTCCATTTACTGTCCGGGTAATTGACTGTTGAGCCGGGTTGATGCAGTCTTCACTCTGATCCGCTGAGATCCAACAGCATGTTGTTCCAGTTTGATAAATCATGATGATGTATGGTCTTTATTTAAGCTGAGTAGATAACCGTGCATTTAAATGATTCCTCAAACAACTTGAGCCTATATTACAATTCTGTTCAGCTGCTCTAAGCAGCAAAATCATGTCACAGTCCAACTACTTTACACTGTATAGTTATCTTGGTGTGGAGTTTCTTTGCTCAGGGTTAGTCTAACCCTGATGAAGACCCAGAGGGTCGCAACACGTCGGTCCTTAAAATTTTTTGTTTTGCCATGAATTAATATAGGATTTTTAATAGTTTGACAATTCTCCAGAGTGCCTTTGATTTATTTTTGGTGGGCCCTTTGCCAAATGAGATTTTTTCCCTTTTTTGGAGCAACGAAACCCCACTCCCAGATACTCAAGACATCAGCAACATCCTTTGATCAAAAGAGCACCTGGAGAACCCATAATCAAGGACCCAGCAGTGCTTCCAAACTGGTATCAGTTACTTTACACTGTATTTTCCTTATTTGTTGAGAGACGTCCAGTGGACACTGTTTCACTTTGCAGACTTCAACCTAAAACTAATGGGTAAAAGCTTATCACTTCATATTAACTTTTATTCTTTTTAATTATCAACTTCACTCTGAAAGATCCATGCTTCATTTGTAAAAGCATCTTTCCACCTGCAAATGCTTTCCCCACTATCTAAAGGACAATTTTTTTTTTTTTTCAACCTCGACCTTTTTTAAACTGAGGAGTTTATACCTGCATTTACTCACTGGTAAAATTTCAGCATCACTTTGACTCCTTCGGAGTATTACGTTGAATCGCCCTTCGATGTACATCCAGTATAATGGCGGAGACGGGGTAGCCTCTTTAAAAGGCATTATCTGCAGCACAACTCCTTGTTTTTCACCAGTACTCTAAGGAGAATGAACAAACAAATGTTGATTCTCATTCTCATGGAATGAGTCCAGGTTTAGCTTTCCATCAGTTATCAGTGTGCTCTACACACTTTTCGGGGACGTGCATTCATGATGCACAATTTGCGAAACTCTGAACTCACAGGACAGTGGTACTTGTTCGTTCGTTCATTCTACTTAAAGTATTGATGAAATCAAGGAGTTTTGCTGCAGATAATGCCTTATAGAGAGGCTGCCCCGTCTCTCCCATTATATGGATGTATGTCAAAGGGCAACTCAACGTAATATCTTCCAAAGAAGTCAAAGTGATACAAGAAATTTACCGGTGAGTAAATGCACATATAAACTCCTAGATATAAGGTCTAGGTTGAAAAAAAAAATCAAGTTATCCTTTAAGCGGCAAAAGGTCATGAAAGAGGTTTCATACAGTGAAACAGGTCAAAAATGACTGGGAGTCAGTGTAAGTCAAAAGGTTTATTTTGGACACTGGATACCAGTTTTGTGTAGTGAGCAGCAGCAGCAGAGCAGAATGATCCAGATCCATGCTACTTTTCCCCAGTCCAATCTGTTATTGTGTCCTTGTGCAAGATACTTCACCTTCCTTGCTTTTAGTGAATGTGTATGAATGTTCGGAGAGACTGTTTGCGTGGATTTGGCTGCCAAGTTTCCATTTGTCTGTCCCAGGGCAGCTGTGGCTACACATGTAACTTTCCATAACTAAGTGTGAAAGTGGTTTGAATAAATAATGGATTTCCTGTAAATGAGACCAGTCAGCATGAAAAAGACAATATAAATCTAATACATTGTTACTATCACTTTTGGACTGTAAACTACTCCTTTTATTTGTAGTGTTTGTTTTATTTTCTTTTTTACTTTTCCAAGGTCACATTCTGTAGAACTTTTGATTTTTGTGCTTTTCCACTAACAGGGCCTGAATGCAATTTGGTTCCTGAACTACAGTATATTTACTATAAATGTATAGAGGTAAAGAGAGCAACTTATTTTTAACACTATTAAAACTTGGCAATTCGGCTACTCTAAAAGGATTTCATATGGGAAAAAAAAATAAGAGCGCCACAAGTTCTGTGTATCTGCCAGTTTTCATGAGAATATCACATAACGTGACATTTTGGCTGAATTTGGCTCACAGCTGATATGACCTGCCAGCTCTCTGCAAGCTGAATTTGTCTTTTAACTTAAATCTATCTTCCTCTATCATAAGGAGCTGCTTGAATTGGTATTCAAATTTCTCAGGCCGTTTCATGCTTTTATAGTTTCGAAAGGTTGTCTATTTATATTAATTTGATGTAATTTCTCCATGGTAAGAGTGGAAAAGCTGTGTGATCTGGTTAATTACATATGAAACTGTGAGAACCAGGAGGTGGACTGCATATTGGTCAGATTAGGGGTGGGGTCTGCTTTATAAAAGTCTGTCTGACAATCACTGTGGTTCTCTGTGGTTCTTTGATCGTGATGGCCATGCTTGGGATTTTGACAGCTGTGGCTGTGTTTCTGGAGACAGTCTCTGCCACCTCTGTAAGTACCTTAAAAAAACACAATGCTTTACATCAGCAGTTTTTAATTTTTTTAGCACTATTTAGTATGCAAAACAAATTTCGCACCAACACTTAAGCAGCTTTTTTATGATTTAGTCATTTTTACATCATTGATCACCAACAGATGTACTCTTTCATGTTGGAGCAAATATTTAAAATTGTTGGTGACGCGACCTTGACTTAGGCCCCATCTACACTAGGCAGTGTTAGTGCTTAAATGTGCATGGTACCCCCTACTTACCACATTTACCCAGCGTTTAAAGGGCCATGATTCACTTGTTTTTTTCCCCCCAATTAAGGGGGAAATGTCAAGTCGACGGGGGGACGGGGGGGGGTCTACAGCAAAGGAACATGCATGACTACGTTATTATCTCTTTTTTCCTGGTCATAACGTCCGATGTGTCCTGAATGGACGTACAGTGCTAGCGGTTGAGTCATATCCAATCACTGGGCTTCCATTGTACAGTGTGAGAATCGGAATCGTGTGATGAACATTTGAACCCTGTGATTTATTTATGCAGTTTAAGGTGGACCTGCGAGACAGGATGGAGAAAATCATAACGTGTCTTCCCAGCCTTGGCAACGCCACCTCATCGTCAGTCCATAGGAAAAATCTTGTTTTTTCTGCGTAGCCATTACTTCGCTAGTCAGAGCAAGTGTATCTGCTGCTTGCAACCCAGAGACATGTGGTGTAGTGGGCGGGTCGTGCTAAGGGTTAGAGGACGGGTTCAATTTTACCATAGTGTCATTGATGTGGTGGGCGTGTCATGTACTTATGTCCATACATGACACACCCACTTCACAATACACCTCTGTCTTGCAAGCTGCAGACAGACCCTTCTCAGTCTGAGTAGCAAATGAAACGAACTTCTTTACATGTTAACAGAGCTGCAGAGGTTCTTGCACTGACATTGCGTCCTGATGTGGCGAGCAGCGCCACAGTCTGGTCAAATGTGCTGAAATGCAGCGATGTTTCCTTTAAACTAATTTATACATGCACAACTGTGTCTGTAACATCATGAATAATATTTTGGTCGATAAAACATGGCAAAAAAATTTAAATCGTGTCATCAGCACTTTAATGAAATTATTCATTTCCAAACTTTTCGAAATAAGGCTACATAAGGCTACGGCGACGATCAGAAGAAAAGATGCAAAAGTGGCGTCTCGTCTTCATCTTTTTATCCGCGTTCACACTAGCATCGTCATGAAGAAATCTGCGTGCATACGAGGACGCAAGCGTGTGTGGAATTTGATTGATATGCATGCCGGGCCTTTAAGTGGTGCTGTGACAGAACTCCACCATGTCTGCGCGCATGCGTACAATCATTTGTCTCTGACTGTTCGCTTCAAAATCAAACAACTATGGCGGCGATGAGGAGTAACTTTGTGTGGACAGATGAGGAGGTAGAATTACTTCTCCAAACGACACTCAATTACAAGCTCGCAATGTGGAGATTCACTGGTCTTACGTAGTCCGACATTGTTGTTTTTCCTGTATTGTGTGACGTCACGTGCATGCCACGTGAGCACGGCGTCAGCAGGTCTGTGGGTCCACCATCATTTCTGCATTTTGGACCGTGCAGACGAGGGCGCAACAGCGTTGCATCCTCAGGAATTCCACTTTGGAATGAGTCTTCAGATTTTTGTGTCTTCAACCCAGAATAACGCCGTTGCCGTGTGAACGAAAGGCACTAACGATGAAATAGTTTGCCGTTTTTAATAATAATAATCGATTAGATTTATATAGCTGCCGTGTCATGCCTACAGCCCCTCCGACCACCACCGGAACCATTCACACAAATTCATACACCAGCAGTGCCCCCACTGGAGGCAAGGAGGGGTGTCTTGCCCAAGGACACAACGACTCAGGGATTCGAACTGCCGATCCTTCAACCACTGGCTGACCTGCTCTACCACCTGAGCCACAGCCGCCCCATCGGCCACATGCCTCTGGGTTGAGGACGATTTACCCACAATTGTCCTCGTGTGAACCTCATGTGTCCCTAAGTGAATCAAGCATGAAACTTTTATCCAAATTCAGCTAAAACTTTAAAGGTCGAGTCAGAAGTTTCCACCCTGAAAATAAACGTTAGACTTGTACAAGTTAAATCCGTCTCAAACCGCCTTTGGGCCTTTACTTGTATGCCGTGGTAAGTTTGAATGCAGCTCCCTTTCCCCCTGTCTGTAATTCGCTCTTTAGCTTTGTTTTGTTGTGGTCGGAACGTTTATGTGTGGAGATTTTTGTTTATATCGCCAGCCAATGACAGAACTAAGGGCATGATGCTGTGTGGGAATAAGCTCATGGTTGGAGCAGAGCCAGTCACTTGAACTCTTGAAGGAAAAAAGAAAAAAAAATGGCATATGCACCAAAGAAAAGGTAAGAGCTTTAGATAGTGCACGTTGGAAAATCAGGGTTAATATTGGTTTGGCTTTTATCCGCTTCTGAGCTCTGAATGGGAGGCTTGAAGCTGAATGGGCTGAAGAACGAGGCGGCCATTAGCCTGAGAGGGAGGGGCACTCAGTTTTAATACTGTTTGCAAACAGAAACGGTGGAGGGACCTCGGACTCTACCTTTAATGACAAACACAAGCAGCCTTGTGAGTAGCCTAGTGGTAGCATCGTGGGCTTTGACGCGGAGGACCTGGGTTCAAGTCCTCAACACGACACCCTAGGTGAACCACTGTGGACCCTGAGCAAGGTCCTCAGCCCCCACCAACTGCTTCCCAGGTGCTTTAAGTAGCAGCTGCTCTCTGATACTAACAGTACAGAGATGGGTGAAATGCAGAGCCTTAATTTCCCCTCGGGGATCTTACCAGTGTGTGTATATATATATTAAAAAAAAAAGATGATAAAGGGGGCAGGACTAAATAAGTTTTACTTCTCCTTTTCAGACCTTTTGGACTTTATAGTAACTTATTTTGCACTTAATTTTTTATTATCTATTAATGTGATCAATATATTATTTGTGTTTTTTATGTTTTGTTCAAATAAAAAATCGATCAATCAATCAATCAATCAATCAATCAATCACAAAAATTTAACTCTTTAAAAGAGGTTTTTGAAGATTTGCTATGATGGATTTATTTTAATTTCATCACTTTATTCTTTCAAATACTTTTTTCTACTTTTGTAGCTCGGAGTTGTTTACACCGAGGGAGGGAGGGTGCAGGGTGAAAACATTCGTCTTGGGTTCTTCCGTCGCATGGATGTCTTTAAGGGATTCCCTTTGCTGATATCCCTGGGAGGTTTGAGAAGCCAAAGCGTCACCCTGGCTGGGATGGTGAGTAAAACTGACTTGAAATCTCTCAAATAAGACAATGCCTTCAATATACTGTAGTTCAGGCAGACATCTTGAGCTGCTGCTACACCCAGTGTGATTAGCCTCTAACACTTCATGTTACATATTGCATCCAGTTTGAATGGTATGTCAAAGATGCAAACTTCCTCTCTTGTTCATTTGACAGACATTTTTACTGTGGCGGCTTTGATGATGTCATTGTTATGCAACACCATAGCAAGTAAATGTCTGTAAATAAGGATGGATCATCACAAATATGCAACTCAAAGCCGCTTCGAGTTCACAAGGGGGTCTGACTAATGTTTCGTAACAAAACATTGGTGAAATGCAGGAGCTTGTGGCAGATAATGCCTCATTTAGAAGCTGCGTGAGGTTGCCAGCATCAGTTACATTATATTGGACATATGCTGATCTTGAGTGGATCTAAATCTCTCAAGTTACACCAAAATTGTCTGGGTGAGTAAATGAATGTATTTCATGCTAGAAAATAGGTCTAGGTTGAAAAAAGGGGATTGGGTAGCCTAGTGGTAGCGTCGTGGGCTTTGGCGCGGAGGACCGACACGACTCCTACGTGAACCACTGTGGACCCCTGAGCAAGGTCCTTAACCCCCCAACTGCTCCCCAGGCACTTCAAGTAGCAGCCCACTGCTCTCTGATACTCACAGTACAGAGATGGGTGAAATGCAGAGCCCTAATTTCCCCTCAGGGATCTCAATAGTATAAAAAAAACAAAAAAACCTAACTTCCCCTATTAGAAAACTATGCGGTTTGAACCCAGGAAACCAGCAACCAATCCAGAGCACAAATCCTAGCGGACTCACCACAGAAACAACCATGCATCTGCCCAGAGGGTGGCAGAGGAAGGCCCCACCCAAGAGTATTTAGTGGCCTTGAGGTACAGGTGCCAGGAAGCCATGGACAGCAGTCGCTGGCCTTGCCAGGCAAACAGAGCACAAACAAACCAAAAGCGTCTTTCTTAACTGTGCTTTACCATCTGAACAAGTTGCAAGTTCCTCCTACAAAGACAAATGAACATAATCCCGAGGCCTGAACTGTACAAAGTAATGCATCAAGATATTTTTGTAATTTCCAAAATCTTTACCTGTTTTTTATACTGTACGTTTGTCTCTGGTCAGGTGTTCTGAAGGCCACTGAGTACAGGAAAAGATGCCTTCAGCTGAACCTCATCCAGAGTGGCATCAGAGGCAGCGAAGACTGTCTTTATCTTAACATCTGGGTTCCTCATGGCCGCTCAGGTAAAGATCCTTACCATGTATCATCAAAATGAGATCAACACTACAATTTTCTCTTCATCCTCTAGTGTCCACCAATCTTCCTGTTATGGTCTGGATCTATGGAGGAGCCTTCTTGGTTGGAGGCTCCATGGGTGCCAACTTCCTTGATAACTATCTGTACAGTGGACAGGAAATCGCAGATAGAGGAGATGTTATTGTGGTTACTCTGGGATACAGAGTTGGAACTCTGGGCTTCCTGAGCACAGGAGACCCTGAAATGCCTGGTGAGTGACTGGCAAGAGCCTGGTAGAAACTGGTTTGGCTGTTTTTGGCTATTGTTACATTTAAGTAGGACACATATTTGTGTTAATTTATCTATGTATATATATTGTCAGGAAATTATGGTCTGTGGGATCAGCAGGCTGCCATCGCCTGGGTGCACAGAAATATTAGATCATTTGGAGGAGATCCCGACAACATCACCGTCTTTGGAGAGTCTGCTGGTGGAGCTAGCGTCAATTTTCAGGTGAGAGGCTTTTGATCAGGTCTGTCGATTTAAATATTTGGGTGGGCCTACCTACATTTAGTTAAAGCC
This sequence comes from Atherinomorus stipes, assembly GCA_023101725.1. Classification (NCBI taxonomy): domain Eukaryota; kingdom Metazoa; phylum Chordata; class Actinopteri; order Atheriniformes; family Atherinidae; genus Atherinomorus; species Atherinomorus stipes. Next base: position 60,259 of record JALJCO010005203.1, on the reverse strand, counting down.
ACACACTTTCCAATAACAAAATTCATGTATCAAAATTAAGCTAAAAACTTTTTTATTTTTTTCTATCCACTTACAGACTCTTACTCCTCACAACAAAGGGCTTATTAAGAGAGCCATTTCTCAGAGTGGAGTTTCTCTTTGCCCATGGGCAGTCGACAAAAACCCTCGCAAGTTTGCTGAGGAGGTACACCACAGTTTCTCTGACATGATTACTTACAAAAAATTTACAACTTAAAGATACAGTAAGTAAACATCTTAGGTCAATGGTAGAAAAATGTTATATATAATTTAAAACTGTGTTTCTATTGATGTGTAATTGCTGTACTAGAATAGATGGTATATGTTTATTTTCTTAGAATGAGTCGTTTATATCTACTTGCTGGGCGGTGCACATATGGAGCCTGCCATATGTTTTTACTACGGTGTCCCTGAATGGACAAAACAATGTGTGAAATATGAACCCTCTGAACTTTAAAACTGCTGTACTGTACCAGCCTTGTTTCATGGGAGTTAAGAGATGGTTTGGGATCAGTAATGCCTTAAAAGACATAAAAAATAGTTACTCAGATCCACTCACAGATGAAAACATCTTTATGTCTGGGAGAATTTTGGCCACTAACGGCCACCATACAGTGCTTGGAATATGAAGTCATTTGAAAGAAAACATCTTTTCTTTCAAATACCCATCATTACCACTAGATGTCAGTAATTCTTACATACTGTACCTTTAAGTGATGGAAAATATTTGAAAGATGATTTAAACCCCTTTCACAGATTGCTCTGAAGGTCAACTGCCCCACTGATGAAAGAATGGCGTCCTGTCTAAAGATGACTGATCCAGAGGTCCTGACAATGGCGGGCACCCTTAGTACAGTCAGCTCCCCCGACTGTAAGCTCTATATAGCCCTATTTAAATATTCCCTGTGTTGACACTTCATACAGTATCAGATTAACATACTATGAAGGAGGCTTTTCGTTCACACGAATTCAACCAGGAGCTCTGACCTCAAATTTGTGATTTTGTTCATGTTTTTCTGGTGGAAGATTGTTCTATATTGTGTGATAGAAATTATGGATACTAAACCTGTACCATATTTATTTAGACATAAATGTAGGGAAATATAGGGGTTGAAATTGTTACACAAACTGACCTGAAGAAAATGCAATAGACTAAAAAATATGGACCTAGTATCCGGTCTCATCTGAATAGAGGTAGTGAAGCCAGTTGGGCGTGTCCCACCATCGACATCTTGCCATGTCACGTGTATCACTCCTGAAAAATACTAAAATGGGCAAGCATGGCCTCAGGGCAAATGATTGACAGCTGACTTACCCTGGGCAAAGCGCAAATCGTGCTAACTTGAAACTAAGAGGAGATAACAAAGATTAGCCCCCTTAGCGGCAGGATAAAGGTAAGGCATGTTTGGACTTGCTGTTAGCTGCTAAAAACCACCATTTTGTTACTTTGCTGCAGACTGAGACCTTACTGAGAACAAAGGTAAGAGTCAGACATCGGCCGGCAGGCCAGCATCCGGTCTGTAGCATGTCAATCAAAAGGATACGTTCCTAATTATGTGTAATTTTAAGATTAAAAAACATCTTAACAGATGAGTTTTAAAAAAAAATTAACCCCCCTTACTGCTGACATGAAGGTAAACTTGACCTATTAAACCTGAAATGATTTTTTGAACCAGGCTGTAAACGTGTTTATTTTTACTGTGAAGTTGGCCTTTTTAACATGGGAGTCTATGAGGATTTGCTCTGTTTTGTAGCCAGCCCCTAGCATATCAAGAAAGAATTACAATTTTTGGGCAACTTGGAAGTAGACTCACTGTTCTCCAGCAGAGTTTGCCCCTTGGTGGGAAGCCCCAGCTGCATCTTTTCATGCAGCCAACATGAAAAGACACAACAAGAACGACCTTCAAATGTTGACAAGGGTGCAACCTACCATTGGGCAGGAATATATAACCTCATGGGATGATGGGATGGTACAGGGATGGTATTAAATCTATAATAAATTAAAATTTGAAGACTTTGTACAAATCAAAATTCCAGCAAAGTCAGGATCTTGTCTAATTCTGAACAAAATAAAATGTAAAAGACCCTCAAATAAGCCAATATTTTAATTACTACAGAACATACATGACAAAACAGATGTCTGCACCAACTGGCAAACTCCGGTGAGGCTGATAAGGAAGTGTAATTGCTTAAAAATTGTAGTTCATCCACTAAGGGCTGGCTCCAAAAGGGAGTCAATCCCCCAGAGACTCCCATGCTAAAAAGGCCAACTTCACAGCAAAAATAAACAGCCTGGTTTACAGCATGGTTCAAAAAAATCATTTTAGGCCTAAGTGGTCAGGTTTACTGTCATGTCAACTATGAGGCGTGTGATTTTTTTCTATAATTTAATCTTGAAATTATACATAATTAGGGGCGTGTCCTTCTGAGTGATAGGCAGCAGACTGGCTTCTGGTGCTAGCCCTGGTGGCTAGTGGTTCCTACTTGCTCCAGGGAAGGCCTCAGCTGGTAGCAGAGTGGCCCAACCGCAGTTTTTTACCAGCTGACAGCAAGTCTGAGCATGCATTACGTTTAGCCCGTCTGTCTTCATTAGCTTCTGTTAGCACAAGTTTAGCTCGGTTGGCTCTTAGCTCAAAGACTGTTGGCTGTCAATCATTTGCACTATCAATCTGTCAGCCTAACACTTACACTTTCTGTGGGTAACTGCAGCCATGAGCCAAGCCGTCACGGGAGCATGCACAAACTGAAGCTATTACGTTGTTTACTATGCTGATAAAGTTTTTTCGTAGTTCCACTTTTCAGTGGTTTTTCAGTTGATCTGGATTGTTTGCTGACGGCAGAAGAATCCATAACTATCCCTTTCATTGTTTAAATGTACGGCGACCTTCTCCTTCCTGTATCAAAAATATTGTGAACGCGGATGCAGCGTCATTTGATGTTACATCTGCAGGACAGCGCGGGAAATTCGGCCATGGAATCGCAGCGCATTGTGCAACACACGGCCTGTTCAAGGCAACGGAGAGACACGTGGGGGCTCGTTCTTTTTGGTTTTTAGCACTTCATCACCCATTAGTATTAAAAAACTGGACATGCATGTTTATTCTTTCACAATTCCTGCCTCTAGTCCCTTTAAAAAGAAAAAAAATGTCAATCAAACATAGAAGTTTTTGTTTTGCAGTTTCAGAGAAATGAAGATGGCCAATGAGGAGATTGATACATTAGGCCCAATTCCAATTCCTATCTTAACCCTCAATCTTAACCCTCAAGCTCAACCCTCAATATTAGTAGCCCTCAAAACCAAGTGTTAAGGGCTATTTTGTGACTTGGAAATGGGACACCCTTAAATGCAGATACGTCTTTAAACTGTAGGGGGCAGCATTACGACAAAGCGGCGTTCAGTCTGTCAATTCAGAAGAAGAAGACACAGAAGAAGAAGAATTTATTTACATTTATTTGTACTGTTAACCCTGCCTAACTATGGACATATTCAGTTGTCACCGCAAACCACGACTTATTGAAAGGTAGACACCAGCTATAACGAAAGTTACGTAGGTAACTGTGGTTCTGTGAATTCCTGGAAGACTGCCAGTCAGCTGGCCTCCACGTCACCTGACTGACAATTGTCATTAGGACTCGACCTGCGAACAGCGAAAGGAGCTTTGTTTACAGAAGGAATGAAACGGAACCATCGTTCCATAACTCTGCGACTACGGGAGTTGACATCAGCCCGGTTGTCTTATACTGTTATCGACACAAGCACGTTATAAAACAACGACATTAGCAAAGAGAAAAATGACCATTTTATAACGTTAACTAACTTAAACGATAGCAACATGGCTTGACCGCATCGGCCGCTATTGACAAAAGATCGTCAAATAAAAATAAATATTATGTAACAATGAGGTAACTAATCCATAACATGGGCCTAAACTAAGATAAAACAATGGTTTTCATAATATTTATATCTCCATTAACAAAGAAAATACTTAAGATTTGTAGCTCGCCTTCTTTGCTGCTTGCATTCTGGGTGGCCCTTACTCACAAGGGTGGTGTCGGAGAATCTCAATATTGAGGCGATTCAGCGCTCAAACTTGCCCCTTAACTTAACTTATAATCGGGACAGCACTTGCACTTCGCGGTAGTGCGCATTTTTGAGATTGAGGGTTTAGATTGAGGGTTAAGACAGGAATTGGAATTTACCCTTAGTTAGCTGTTTTTGAAAATCTCATAATGCACAACCCTCAAGAGACAGACATTCATCAAGACATGCTTGCCGATCTGGTTAATTTGGCACATTTCATTTGTTTTGTTTTGTTTTTTTTTTAAGATGCAAGACACTTCATTAATCATGATTCACTGTTTAAAGGTAGAGTCCAGAGTGCCCCCACTGTTTCTGTTTGAAAACAACAGTATTCAAACTGAGCGCCCCTCCCTCTCAACCTAATGGCCGCCTCGTTCTTCAGCCCATTCAGCTTCAAGGCTCTCCTTTAGAGCTCAGAAGCAGGTAAAAGGCAGACCAATATTAACCCTGGTTTTCCAACATGAACAATTTAAAGCTCTTACCTTTTCTTTGGTGCATCTGCCGTTTTTCTTTCTTTTCTTTTTTTTCCTTCGAGAGTTCGAGTGACTGGCATCTGCTCCAGTCATGAGCTTGTTCTACACAGTGTCATGCCCTTAGCTCTGTCATTGGCTGGCAATATACACAGAAATCTCTACCCAGAAACATCCCGACCAGACCATAACAAAGTGAAAGAGTGTTATACAGACAGGGGGAAAGGGAGTTACATTCAAACTCACCACTGCACGCGAGTAGAGGCCCAAAGGTGCAGTTTGAGACAGATTTCACTTGCACAAGTCTAACGTTTTTTCAGGGGTGAAATTCAGACTCTACCTTTAGTCATAAAAATACAAACTTTCAAAATAGAAATGTTTTGCTAAAATTTGTGCAAAAGATTGCTATGAAACTTGCATCACCTATAGGTTTTATGTTTGGGATATCTTCATTATTTGAATTTTTTTCTATTTGAATAAACAGAAGTTTAACTTTTATGCCTTAAACAGAAACAATATTTAAGGTTATACATACTGATCAAGTGTAAACCACATTGCTATTTAGACTTAACAAATATGGTAACACCTTTTTACATGTTAAATGTGAAGTCAGCGATGTAATGAACTGCCTAATTTAGTGTATGCATTTGCCAGCCCCCGTAGTATACAACCTACGCCTGTCTGCTGTGGTTGATGGAGACTTCTTGCCCGATGAGCCTCACAACTTGTTCCACAATGCTGCTGAGATTGACTATATGGCTGGAGCCAATGACATGGACGGGCATTTCTTTGCTGGTTTTGATGTTACATCTCTTAATTCTAATGCGGACACCCCTGTGTGAGTTGTATGATCAATGGGACATTGTGATAGGTTGAGATTGGGTAAACAGATCTGATTGTGAAACTGTTTTTTTTTAATGCAGTGAGGATGTGAAGAGGCTCTTGGGTGCCTTGACTAGAGAAAAAGGCAGTCTTGGTTTGGATCACGCCTACTCCACATACACCTTAGACTGGGGATCAAATCCAAAGAAGGCAACTATCAAGAAAACTGTTGTGGGCATTGAAACTGACTTCATTTTCCTGGTCCCTACCCAGGCTGCCCTTTACCTTCATGCTGCCAACGCCACGTAAGAAAAAGATTTTGACAAGCATGTCTTTATCATTGTTTACACATAAAGGCAGGACTTAACTTTTCTTTTACTATTTTGAGCCCAAAATGGATAATTAATAAATCTGCTTGCAGAGTTATTAGGGTTTTAGGTCAATATGGTTCACTCACATATTGTCCTTTTTCTCCCTCACAAAAGAACTGGACGTACCTACTCCTATCTCTTTTCTGAGCCCAACCGTTTGGGTGGCCTTCTCAAGCCCTACCCCAGCTGGATGGGAGCGGACCATGCTGACGATCTGCAGTATGTGTTTGGAAAGCCATTCTCCAGCCCCCTGGGTTACTGGAATCGCCATCGTGATCTCTCTGGCTACATGATTGCCTACTGGACCAACTTTGCCAAAACAGGGTATAATCCTGTAGTTGCTGAAAGCAGGACAAAAAAACAGAGAAAAGCTGAATCAGACACTGCTTCATTGCACTTTCCTTTGTCGTTATCTTTACAGAGATCCTAACAAAGGAGACCTGAGAGTGCCCGCTACCTGGCCAAAATTCACAACCACAGGACACCAGTACTTGGAAATCCATGCCAAGATGGACAAGAACTACGTGGGACAGAAGTTGAGACTGCGCTATGTCCATTTCTGGACCAGTGTTCTGCCCAGCCTGCCAACAGCTGTCTCAGAATAAAGAGTTTAAGCTTGTTCCTGTAAACTCACAATGCAAACCAATGGATTTTAAGTTCTGCATCAGTGCTGGCTTATTAAGACAAATAAATGGAACAGCTCCAAGCTATATACAGTTATCTTTCCCAGGTTAGCTAGCTTCAAGTTAGCATAATAAATGTGCAAAAAGTATGAGATAGATGGAATTAAAGTACAATTTGCCTTTTACATCCACCCATCCACCCATTAATAAGGGAAATACAGCCAAACCAATTGTTTCCTGAGGGCTTTAATTTTGCTAGTACTGCAAGCAAATCTAAATTGGAGCAGACATTAGCAAATGATATTACAAGCTTTAAAACCATCTCAAAGCCAGTCCCATAAATGTAGCTAGCAATCATTATATTGGCAAGTTTGCAAAAATCGAAGGATGTGGTAATAAAAAGCATTTTGCTTGTTACACACTTAACAACCAACAAGTTTGACACACCTAGCCGTTGAATTTAAAAGGATAGGTGTGTCCAAACTTTTCATCGGTTAGGTTCCTGCCAAGGTGCATTAACCCTTTAGGCACCAGAATTTTTCAAGTTTTTAAGGCAGAATTTAGACGAGTTAAAAAAAAAAAAAAAAAAAAAAAGCAGATTTGTAGTTATCCAGTTTATCATTATGGCATCACAGGTTGACAGCCATATTAGACTCCTAAATTCTAAATTATGGAGTCTAAATTAGACTCCAAAATTCCTATTTTGTGTGTACATGTGTGTGGGAATGTAATATATATGAATATAAAAAAAATCAGTGGGTGTAGCAGTTATTCAGAGCTTAGTTTCCAAAATTGTACCATCAAGCTGTCTGATCCACCTGTAATGCACTTTCTTATTTTTCAAATACACCCAGCTATTGTCATCGAAGAATCATCCCCTTCATGCGCTGCTTCTGGTAGCTGTGGACAGATGCCCCGTAATTTTAAACAGAAGCATCACTATCACTTTAGCGAGATGACAGTCATCATCCTCAGTAGGCTAATGTTCCTCTCCAGAATCAGAAATGGCTGATAAAGTACTTTATCAACAGTGAGAAAGCATTACAATGTGTTGCTGCTTTCTCTGTAATCCACTCTGCATCAACGATTGAGTGTTACCTTATCGGCTCCGCTTGAGTTCCTCCCTCCCCTCCTCTCCCGTTATCTACCAACTGTATGATTTTCACGTCTGCCATCTAGCAGTGGAAAGTGAGAACAAGATCAAGCTCTGGCCTGGTGCTTGTTGCAATTTTGTGACTTAATTTAGGTGTAAAATATTGATGTGTAATATTCAGATTGACCCTGTGCTGATGCCACAGGTCTACACATGTGCAGTATGGTCTTTCGTTCTACCACCTTGTATGGTCTAACTCCTGCAGCTAAATGTCCTAATAAAGGAACCCGAGTTCTGACATAAGCAAGGCAAGGCAGGCAAGTTTATTTGTATAGTTTCATGTACTGTATACAACAATTCAAAGTGCTTTATATAAAACATTAAGGGCCCGATTTACGAAAGGTTTGCGCTTGTTAAAACAGGCGCTATCTTCATTACGCACGCAATAATCCGCCAGAGCTGATTTACAAAGCAGGACAAAAGGAGGTTTGCGCCTGTCAAGGGGCAAAATAGCGCCGCTGTCCATTTTGTGCATCTGCTGCAGATGAATATGCAAAACTGTGCGTTTCTGCCAGAAGGCGCAAAATATTGGGAGGAGACTATGCAAAACCTCAGTTTAACACGCGCAATGTAATCTATCAACTGTTCAAAGGAAAGCGGGGGCAAAAGATTGCGTGTAATTTAGCACGTCTGAAAAGCAGGTATAACTGGCAGCTTTACGCACTGATGGCTGAAAGAATGCTGCACACAGGACTGCAGACATCGGGTCAGAATCATTTTTCATGATGTGTTCAGGCGACACGTCAAGTTTTCATTATTTAATTAAATAACAATCAACATCACTGTTAAACACGGTTATTCTGACATGAACCAGAACATCTGCAGCTGCAGCATCATGGTAGTTAAAGCTGACATTAATTATGTCTTTTTATTTTCTTTTTCTTTTTGCCAATGGCATATTTTTAAATTAAAATCATCTCCTGCTCCTCCACACCGCAGCGACTGCTGCTGCTGTTCTGAGGTTGCTTTCCTGCGTGAAGTTGGCCCCCACCCCACAAAAAACTCAGTGAAAATAACCAGTAACGTCGCACAAACTAATGATACTATTTTTTTACTGAGTTTTGCATGGGGTGGGGGGCAATTACGCAGGTCCCGCGCCTGGCATTGTGCCAAAGAGCGCGCAGTCTGTGCGTAATATCAGATCATCTTCAACTGCGTGTCCTTATCCACGTCCTTAAACTGGCCTCTTCTTACGATCCACAGGGAAACCTGCTGCATTATTTTTATTTATAGTTATTATGAAGAGTTCATTTGCAAAAACAGACAAACGCCACTGTGGAAAAACGGAGTTAACTGCTTTTGTTGCTGTTGGGTACAAACGTCCTATCTCCATTTTACATCATTAAAACCCTCTACTTCATGTGAGCTTGATTTGCTGAAAATATTCAAAAAGTAAATGAAGAGTTTATTTGCAAAAGCAGTTAACTCCGTTTTTTCTAAATGGCGTTTGTCTTTTTTTGCAAATGAACTCTTCATATTTATCTTATATTCTGTTTTTTATTTGCCTCATTATATCTCTGAAACTAACATCTCTCTATCAGGATGAATTTCATTTTGCGTTTACCACATGCTCTTCTGAACTTTCCGTGGCGCAGGGAGAGCGCACGCTAAATCCTCATTTAAATCCTGCTGTTTGCGCCTGTTACAGATTGCGCGTGTAATCTTTGTAGATCACCCGCAAACGCTAAAATGACAGCGCACGCTATTTTTTTTGCGAGGCAAAGACATTAGACTCGCAATTTGGAGTCTTTGTAAATCAGGCCCTAAAAGCGTTACAGCAGGGTGCAGAAGAAGCATAAAACGTAAAAGAATAAGAGCATCATTTGAAGTCACTTAAAAAGACAGGCTGTGCAGATTTGGACTCCTGAACAAAACTTTATTTAAATGCAGCTAAGAACAGGTGGGTATTTAACCTGGATTTAAATGAACTGAGTGTTTCAGCTGATCTGAGGCTTTCTGGGATTTGTTCCAGACATGTGGAGCATAGAAGCTGAACGCAGCTTCTCCATGTCTGGTTCTGACTCTGGAAACTGATAAAAGACCGGATCCAGATGACCTACTATGGAGGCTGGTGGGATCATACTCGGTCAGGAGGTCACTGATGTATTTCGGTCCTAAACCATTTAGAGCTTAAAATCTGCACATCTCTATATTCTCTCTTTTTAATCTTAAAGGAGTGATGACATAACAGTTAAAAACTAGTTTATGTTGTTGGCATTACTTTATATGTTAATACTCCAAAGAAAAAAACGGCATTTTTTACAGCGGAGTATTGTTTTTAAACGCCAGACCTCACTTCCTCAGTAATACAGTTGGGTCCGGTGATGATATGGAGCTTTACCCGGAGACCACGTTGACTTCATTTTGATTGGCTACACCTTATTTCGCTATGACCTTATTTGGAGAATCTAGGTCAAGCTGCGATCGGAGTTTGCTAAAGGCTAACTGCTAGCAACATGGGCAGTTCAGACAGTGTGAGCTACGTTTATCAGACAAGACAACATTTAGAAAATAAATAAACTTACAGGTAATGCCAAGGTTGTGGCCCCCTCCCTCAGTGTTGCTGCAGAAGTTTTCTTTTAAATCCATTTGTTTGAAAATCCAGACCTGACTGCACAGAAGTTACTACTAGCTCCATACATGCAGTTGAGTCAGACAGGGAGGGGAGGGGGGGAGCGGACGGTGCATAAACCGTTAGGAGAGAGAGAGAGGGGGGGGGCGCTGTTTACTTGATAGTGTGCTCTTATTGGAGCAATTAAATTACGTAGAATGATAGCCTGCTGTCTGATTCAACTGTTTCTGAGCAGAGAGACAAAGCTGACAGACCATAAACAGGAACTTTGATTCTCACTCTGGACATTCACATGGCCTCATCAGTGCACAATAGATCACATTATACACCGAAAACCCCAGAAAAGTGAAATTTGATGTCATGGCACCTTTAAATGTTTTTAATGTCTTTTTAATTTTTTTTTTTCTTTTTGCACCCGCTGTAATGCTTATAATGTTTTCTGTAAAGCACTTTGAATTGTCCTGTACATGAAATGTGCTATACAAATAAGCTTGCCTTGCCTTGCCTTTGTAGACCAGTAACAGGACTTTAAAGCCTATCCTCTGATGGACAGGTAGCCAGGGTAAAGACCAAGCGGCAACCTCCGGTTGCCAGTAGTGATGCAACCCGGAAATGGACATTTTCTGTAATATTCCCTTCATCCGCTAGGGGCTGGCTCCAAGAGCGAGCAAATCCCCATAGACTCCCATGTTAAAAACGCCAACTTCACAGCAGAAATAAACAGGTTTACAGCCTGGTTCAAAAAATCATTTTAGGTTTATTAGGTCAACTTTACCTTCATGTCAACTGTGAGGGGGGTGAATTTTTTTATAACTCATTCGTTTAGATGTTATTTATTCTTCAAATTACACATAATTAAGGGCGTGTCCTTATGATTGACATGCGGCAGACCGGAAGCTCCGCCTGCCGACCGAAGGCTCCTAGTTAGCTCCTTCTTTGCTCTTAATAAGGTCTCAGTTTGTTACAGAGTCGCACAACGGCGGTGTTTAGTCAGCGAATTGCAAGTCTAAGCATGTCTTACCTTAACCATGCCGCTTAGGGGGCTTATCTTTGTTAGCTCCTCTTAGTTTCGTGTTAGCTCAGTTAGCGTTTAGCCCACAGCACGTCAGCTGTCAATCATTTGCCCCGCGGCCACGCTGTGCCCATTTTAGTATTTTCCTGGAGTGACGACGTACGTGACACGGCAAGATGGCGACGGTAAGACACGCCCAACTGGCTTCACATTTCTCTATTCAGAAGAGACCGGAAGCTACGTCCAGTAATTATATACAGTCTATGGTAAAGACCTTAGATCTGGACTGATGTGGCCCATCTTTCTGGTCTTGGTGAGAACTTGGGCAGCAGAGTTCTGAATGAGCTGCAGCTGTCTAACTGATGTTTTAGTTAGACCAGTAAAGAAGCCGTTACAATAATCAAGTATGGACTAGTTTTTCAAGATTTTGCTGAGACATAAGATCTTTTATCATTGAGACATTCTTCAGTGATAATAAGCTTATTTGTTGATTTCCTTATTATGTTTTTCAAAGTTTAGTTCTGAGTCCATCACGACACCCAGATTTCTGGCCTGGTTGGTGATTTTCAGGTGTATAGACTGAAGCTCTGTGGTGACCTGCAGTTGTTTCTCTTTGACTCCAAAACAATCACCTCAGTTTTGTTTTTGTTCAGCTGAAGAAAGTTGAGGCACATCCAGTCATTAATCTCCTTAATGCATTTACCAAGAGCCTGTACAGGGCCTTGGTCTCCTGGTGACATTGTAATATATACCTGTGTGTCATCTGCATACTGTAGCTGTGGTAACTAATGTTGTTGAACTTTATAACCTGGGGCAGTGGGAGCATGTAGATGTTAGACAGAAGAGTTCCCAGGATGGAGCCCTCGGAAACTGTCACTGTGCCTCCGATAGATAATGCACCTTGACTACTTGGCCAAAGCAATATCCCTTTGGCTGACTGGTTAGCATGCATGATTCTCACCCGGGAGTCTATGGGATTGCCCGGGTCCTCCTTGCACACCTTGCCACACACGGTAAAATCCTTCTAATGTTTGCCCGACGCACAGCAAAACAAAACACTGCTTTTGGTAGTTTGAAGCCGATACCCGCTGATCTGCCATGTTCTCTTGTCCACTCGTTCAGTGGAGCTCCACTGTGATACACGGGCCACATGATGTCACAATATTGCATTTTCCACTGATGTAAAAAAAAACGTACCAGTATCATTGCGATACAATAAAAAATATTTGATATGTCACACCCCTATTTGCCACTATTGATTAGCATCTATCTAGAGTTGTTTCACAAACAGCTAGGTTTCCGCTCATTTAGCAAATTTGAGGTGAGACTCTGGACGTCTGCCAAAGGAAATGCTTCTCAGACACGTACCCATTGGCTGGTGACAAGGAAGGAAATAAATTGGGCCATCAATTCAAGCAGATAATTTCCTTGGCTTCCTGCGAGAGGAATTGACTTCATTGAGCAGGATGTGATGCCCATCAGAGGAAGTGTGTCTCCTCTGATGACTTTAGAAATAAAAGAGTAGCTATGTTTCATGTGCACATGCATAACCCTACACCCCTGCTTTCCACCCACTGTTTTCATACATCAGGAAGTTTGTCAATGCCATATGAAAAAAGAAAAAAAAGGAAAGAAAAAGAAGCCCCTCAAGCTACACTGGCACTGAAGGACTGGATTGTGAGCTACATATATATACTTCTGTTTTATAAATCAGGGCCATGTAATGTGTTCTAAAATGCATGTGTTAAAGGTTGAATATGGAACATTTTTATTAAAAGCTATATTTTTTCAAAAATAATACCTCCACAGGTCGTTTGGGGGTGTACAGAATGAAAGTACAACATTTCCCAGAAAAATTATATTTAACCTAAAAATAATTATAGAATAATTTTTTACGGGTTCGATAATGGCATTTTATTTACGTCTATAAGCCAATACACGCCGCCATTGCGGGTTGCCATATACGATCTCTGTGTGGAAACAATATTTCGGTCATAGTCAGGCTTGTACAGGGGAAAACCGTAGAGACGACCACTGAAGCAGCTGCTTCAGAGCCCTGGAGATGTTGTTATCTGTTTCTGAGGAGGAGTGACCTGAGAAGAGCAAAACCTGGAGTAAATTTAGGTGAAGACTTCACTAAATGGACCCACATAAACGTTTTCCACGGAGTAAAACACTGAAATGGCGACTTTCCTGCTGGATCGGTAAGCTAGCTTGTTTGCTAACATGGCTAACGTTAGCTGTCAGTTATAAACTCCTCTGCGTTACTTGTTGGACATGCTGCAGACTGTTGGTCACTTGCGTATCGGCAGTGAGCCTGGCATCCCAGCGGCTGGAGTTGTTTTTCTGCCGTTGCAACTACAACCTAGACACACGTGATGTTGTTGTTCTGTCCGTATTCCATATTCAACCTTTAATGTCAGGTTCAAACAACCTAGAACATCAGTAAACATACAAAAGAAGGGACACAAGAGTTAGATTTCTTTCTCGCGAGGAGAGCAGACCAGAAGCGTGTTCAGTTACAAGCCTCCAACCTACTCTGAATAACGCTTGGCCGTCTCCTCTTTTATTTCATTAGGGCGGTCCCTAGTTACATCAGATCTGCAACTTCTAACAGGAAGGGGGACATACAAGTTGCAGCTCAGTACATTCGTACAATAGTACACACGTAGTTAATGTCCATAACATTCCTTTCGATCTTGTGACGGTTATCTTATGTTGAGGCAGGAGGTGGCTTCAGCTGATAGGACAAATATCAGCTGCATCAGTGTTTCTCCTTCTGATTGGGTGAGCTTCCTGCTGAATAGATGATTAGAGTACACAAATAAGCCTTGTACATACTGAACGGAGTACATGATAACTCTGAACAGAGTACATGATAACTATACAGATATGCATTTTCCTAACATTTCCCTCAGAAATTTCCCTAACTTCTCACATCACTTGTAATAAACAGCCACTTCATTCTTGATTTTCAGCTTTAAGGTCATATTCATAAACAGATATACAATTACACCCAGTGGAAGAAATGTTTTAACGTTTCCACATGACTCTCTGGGTCTGTGAACAGGTCAGGCAGACACAGGGAGTCTTCATCCTGATCTTGGTCGGGTCCCAGTAAAGGATACAGTTGGTGGTAGTTCGGCACAGGTGGCGCTAGAGCTGTGGTAATGAGACGGTCAACAAGGGAACGCAGGCAGGGAATGCAACAACATCCATACAAGGTCAGAACTGCTGCAAACACAGCAAGAGATGTCAACACTGAAGTGACCAGAGTGCGATACTTGCCAAAGGCATCCCTCCATGAATCCCACATGGAGGTGTCAACACTGGAATGCTCTTTCATCTTGCCATTGAGGGTGCGAAGGCCTTCGATGGCCTTTGTCAGGCTGCCATCAGCAGCAGTATTGTTTGGGACGAAGGAACAGCATTGTTCCCCAAATACTGCACACACACCTCCTTTTTCTGCAAGAAGCATATCCAGTGCGATCCTGTTTTTGGAATGCCGTGAGTGACATGACCGACAGCTGACCGTGTACAGCTTCGAAGCCACTCTGAGTCCAGTTTCCCAATTTCTGAACGTTGTGATGGATGTAGTCAATCCTGTCCACATTTTTGTTAACAGTGCACCACCATCAGACAGACGACTCAAACCCTGTTGCTATTTGGTGAGATGTAGGATTTCCGACCAATTTTGTGCTTGTTATTCCCACCCATAGGTCCCCGGGTGTCCAGTCTGAGGCTGTTGCGAACACCCATCCTCAGTTACGGCCTATTTGTTTATATCCCACAGCATCAAGATAAAATTCGTAGTCATACCACTGCACTGAAAAAAAGGGGAATTCCAGGTTTTTGGATTTACTGTAATAAATTTAGTCCATTTTACACAATTACTCCATGTTCCCTCAGTGAACACAAATTCATTGTGTTTATTTTACATGTTTAGAAAAATTGTACTAAATACTAGATGTTATCATGTTGACTGAAAAGATTTCAATAGGATAACTGAACACAATTCAATTATGTTTGTTCACCACCTCTACCTCCAAGTTATAACATTACCCCAGGCTGGTTGGCCAAGGTATCCTGTGGCTGACCGGTTAGTGTGAGTGACTCTCATGTTGGAGGTTGGGGTTCCAACCCTGCCAAAGCCAAGTATCTCATCCGTATGTGTTAAGGCACATTTAGCCTGTTATTGGTCAAGATGAGTGGTGATGATGCTCGTTGAAAAAAAGTGAAACTGCCTGTTAAAGTTTCTCAAGATATTTTCTATGGCAGAGCCACCTTAACTTCGGCCTTCAAGGGTTAAAGTGAAAATATGCCAGTGACCCTTGGGCAAATCAGACATTTTAAGGGTGAAACTCAAATAAATGTAAAACAAAGTAATTTTAATTATTCTTCAATATTTATCTTTTCCATCAGAGCAAATAACACTGCATAGAAATGCTGTTGTGACAAAATAACAATAAAGCCGTAGTAAGGAGGACAACAAACAAAACAAACTGCAACCAAATATGATTTTTCAAGTTGATATTGTAGCGATTGCTGTGATTGGTTCCTGGTAAATGGACTTGTTTGCATATTTCCCATCATGCCTTGCAGCACCTTCTGTTCTTTTGTTCACCATGACTTAAGTCCATGTAGTCCCATGACTGCATCCCCATCTGGAAGAATTCATCACATTCACTGATACCTGCATGTATGCACACCAGAATAATATTAACTACTGGAATGGTATAAAATGTGCAATACCAGTATCACTCATTCGTCAATGAGGTACCAAAGTGATATAACGGGGGGTAACTGTGATCTTGACTTTTGTACAGGTCTTACTCCCGTGCTGCCCATCCTTCGTTTGAACCGATGTTAGGCTATGTCGAGATCAGTAACATTTGTACTAATTTGTCCTCCAGGTAGCTCCCAAAGGTACCATATTACCAAAAAGAGTATTACCAAGAATAGGATCCAGATCCAAAGGGCTACAAAGTTCCTTGTCCATTGAGCTTTCACCCCTTCTACCCCCCAGTAGAGGGGTGAATTTTTCACCCCTCTACTGGATTGGTGGCTTGGAAAGCTTCACTGACTTTCGGGCCTACCCAGACTCTACACGTCTAAGTCCGCCCTATTATCAGACGTTGCTCACCTCACCTGTTGGGGTTGTTTTCAGCAGAGATGACTTTCTTACAATGTGTCCAATGTTTCTTTTTAACGCTTCGTACTAGCACCCAGTCTCCTGGTTCCACCAGTGGTATTTCCTGGTGAGAGAGTGTCGTCAGCACACTGTTTTCTGTTTTTCTAACAACATTCTCATATGATCTGCTAGATTTAGTTAATTTGTTTCCCACTGGTTTTTTAAACTGAGGAAGTTGATACGATCTACCAAACAGGGTTTCATAAGGTGTCAATCAAGTAGTACTAGTTATGTTTATGTACATTTTTACCAGGTCTACACATTGGACCCACGATCTGACAGTTTCTTCCATGCATTTCTTCAGTCTGTTTTTAATAGTTCAAATCCCAACTGCCGAGGTCTGTCGGCTTCTGGAATTTTTAGGGCTATTAACGCCTCATCAACTCGGCTTCTATTATGCAAATAAGTCCTGGAACAGCAAGCAGCGTGTTCTTGCAGACAGAGTCCAGCCAGCGTGTAATGTAATACAATTCAGCTCGATTTATAATAATCCTGTCGATTTATAATGATCCTGGAACTATTTCAGATTAGTGTCAGCGTTCCACGTCTCTACATGCAGTTGTTTCCTGTTTACTGAGCGCGTGGAGCACTTCTGTGCCTCGCTCTAAAAAGCCCAAATAAAAATAATCAATCAATAATAAATAAAAGCCCAAATAAAACCAATAATAAATTATAAAACCCATCAAAACCATCTTCTTTTCACTATTTGATTCACTAAATGTGTACCATTGTCGCTATAGATTTTCTCTGGAATTCCGTTCCGTGGTGGGATATTTTGGCACAATGCTTGCAACTGTTACTGCATCTGATGTTTTGGTAGGGAACAGTTCTATCCATTTGGAAAAGGCATCTATGATTACTAGACAATTTTTTTAAGGCTCTACAAAAAAATTTCATATGAGTTGAAGCCTTAGGTTGTACAGTATATTGTAGTTGTACCTGTCCTACCATCCCTCCTGTTGAGACATGTGGTGTACCATGGCTCAATATAGCAGCCCATCTATGTAATTTTTTTTTTTTTTTTTCTTTTGGTAGGATAGGTTTCCCTTGAGGTCATACATAGAGATCATTTGTTATTTTAGCTCCTTTCTTAAGCCATTGATCTTTTTCCTTCTCTCCCCTTTGGACCATTCTGCCCAAGTCTTTCCACTGACGTTGTTTACCCTTACACCATGGAACATGAGGAGGGGTCCACATTTTGAACAACTGCCGTACTTTTGGAGACAGTGTGACACTAGCAGTGCTCGTGCTGTCAGTGTCAGAGTACATGGAAATGGTCATTTTAGCAGGAGTCAGCCAGGGGCGGAGCTAGACTTTGTCATCATCAGAGGCTTAGCCCACAAAAAGATTAATCTTTACAAGGGTGAGCCAGTACACAAAAAAAGTAATAAGTAATATACTGGTGTGGTACCAAAAATTATTCAGTATTTGCCTTTATCTATATAACGTTTAACATGTCCTGCCCATGTTCTTTAATAATTATATATAATGTTTTCATTGTAATGTATTAATAGATAATTACTAAAGTTAAAACTCAGTCTTGGTGTTACACATTTTACTAAAAGAACAATACCAATACACGGCTCAGGACCCAACAAGGACTCACTGAGCAGAATTCACAGAACCAGTTATAAACCAGAACTCATTGAGGACAACATTTACAAAACATAACCCAGGACTAAACCAGGACTCAGTCAGGAATATATTCATAAATATAGCCAAAAATATAAAGAAAAACTTGCTACTTCACCCAAAGTAAATGTCCTAAAATATAATCCCTTCTTCTTTTATTTATTTATTTATTTATTTTTGTCCTTCATTCATACATCAACCAGAGCAAATTATTATCCAAAGTTATATGACATATGATATCATTGTGAAATTGTCTTCAGTTGTTTTTTCTCACCTGAGTTGTTCTCTTTTTTTTTAAAAAAGGACCTGTTGTCCATGGTTGGCAAATTACTAGCAAAAATTTTATGCATATATACAGTATATACTACGTATGTAAATATATATTCAAAAGTTAGTTAAAATTTAAAGACATTTGTTGGGCTCAGCCCATTACTGTATTTGTTTCATAAACCAATGCTAAACGCTCCATATTAACTATGATTGCGTTAACTCATCTTGTTGCAACAATCGCATCTGTGCCCACTGCATAGTGGCATAATGACGTCTGACTGTTATAAAAGTTACAAGGGAAAAGTAACGGACACACTATCGTCATTCATGATGGGTTTGTTTACATTTTATGCGTGACCACTACCGACCAAATGAACGTAAGATTAACGTCCTCTAATGTTCTGAATCAAAGAGCTTGTGGGAGCTGCTGCAGGCTGCGCTGTGTACCGATGTGCTTTTGTGAGGTGAAGTGCCAATACAAGGCATGCGCGGCACACAAACGCCACAGGTTTGGACCAGACCAAGTTTAGAGAGGGGGGAGCCTAGTCCCGACATGCAGCGTCCCCTTTTTATTACGTTTTGCATACATTGTAGTTGATGAGAAATGATTCAATCAAATCAACTCTACTGGCTGTGGTTCTTCTAGTCACGCAGATTTGTTCTTCTGGTTAGGACAGTTTCTAGCTAGATGTCCCTCCTTTCCACACGACCAACAACGTGCTCCCCCTGGACTATTCCAGTTTCTTCCAGGGAGCCCTCGTCTTCTTCCTCCTCTACCTCTTGGCCCTTGTCCTGTGAAAGTACCTCTTCCGCTTTGGTAGAACACCTCATTTTCCTCGTCATGAAAGAAGGCATCTGTACTTTTTTGTCCTGATTTTTTCTCTCTCAGTACTTTTTCTGCATGTGATGCCTCAGTTATGTGTTCACTCAGTTTCCCATCTCCCAAGTGCACATAATGTTTACTAAACCAGTGACGAAGTCCGTCTCCGGACCCTGCATGCAGCGCATTTTTCAGTTGTTGCCTTTAAACTCCATCTTCTGCACTATGATCAGTAAGTCCACTGTGTGTTTTGAATGCTTTCTCAATCCTAATTCTGTAAGCTTCAAAACTTTCATCATGTCCTTGTTTTCTCATTTTTTCTGTTTTTCCTCCATACTTCTGTTCAATGGCTCCTCCCACTCTACGTAGTTCTTTTGCATCCAATGTTCCGTTGAAATTGTAATTTTTCATCAATTTATCTAAATGGATAATTTTACCCGGGTCTTTTGACTCAACATATTTCCAGTCTTTATATGTTAAAGGAGCCCTATCATGAAAATTGGACTTTTAAGAGCTTTTCAGCATGTCAGTGTGCTATTTCCTTATCAAGAAATGATTTAAATCGTTATTTTCCTTCATTCATGCATATTTGAGTAATCTACATGAATATTTAAACCAACCGCTACCTCCCTGCAAACGGCTGACTGCCCACCCCGTTACGTATGAACGTGGCACCAATCACGAAAGTCCAAATGCGCACGCTCAGTATCGTAGCAAGACGCAGAGAATCATATACACACTCTCTGAGGAAGAAACTAACACCTGCAGGAAGATTTCCTAAGAGACAAACAGCCATCAGCTAACAGACGTTTGCTCCAGAGTTCAGGAGAATTTTCTTCCTTTTTTTTAAGCTCTAGAGGACAGCAAGTTAGGGAAAATGCAGTTACGTTCAGCGTGGTTATGTTCAGCGTGGGAGTTTATTTGTTGTACCGGATGAATCGACTTGCCAGAAGTGGTTGGATTATAACTTCAGGAGCAGAAAAAAAACCCTCAACTTCTTGTGTGAACTTCACTCCTGACAACTTCATGAATCTCGGGCAGTAAAGTGTTTTTTTCTCTGGGATTACTTCTGAAACCTGACGCAGTTCCTACTATAAAAACGCGCATGGACAGACAACAACACTGAGTCAACACATCTCTCAGCTCAATGCTAACTGTTAGGCTATGATTTGTTCGCTAATTTACTTACTTGTCAGGGGTCTCTGTGGTACTTCTGTGGTACTGCGTGTACTTCAAACTCCATATCAGACTCTGGGTCGAGCGCATACAGCTCCATAACAGGCTGCTCCGTTTGATCTTGTCGATCGGAGTCCGATTATCCATCAATGTTTACAAGATCCATGTGAGTGCTGCTTAGCTCAGCGCTAACTGTTAGCCTATGATTTGTTCGCTAAATTACTTGCTTGTCAGGGGTCTCTGTGGTACTTCTGTGGTACTGCGTATACTTCAAACTCCATATCAGACTCTGGGTCGAGCGCATACAGCTCCATAACAGGCTGGTCTGTTTTATCCCGTCGATCGGAGTAATTATCCATCAATGTTTACTACTAACATCCACATGAGAGCTGCCGGTGCCGGTGCTACAGACAATTCTGTGACCCTTCAGAATAAGTGTCTCTTCCGGGGCGACGTCATGAAATGGGCGTAAAACATGCTGCAATTGGTCGAGAGCTCCGCGGTTCAGGACAGTCAGCCATCTTACTCCCGTGTTGGAAATTAGATGCATCGAAAAACTAATATTTAACACCAAATTAGTTTCTATAGTAACGATGGGAACATATCTAGCTTATAAATGCCTATATTTGACTTTTGGAACATTTGAAAAGCATGATACAGCTCCTTTAATTCTTCTTTTGGTGTAGGTTTACTGTTGCCCTTATCCATTTTTTATTGTTTTGGATCAGTGTGTATCACCTAGGGTGTATATAAACACTGATATTGTTCAACAGGACGGTGACTCAAATTTTCTATTGTGGTAAGTCTCACTTAAACTCTTTCGAGTGAAAACTTCTTGCCTCTGCATCCACAATAGTCCACCGTTTATTTCCTGTTGTTTTATATGGGATGTTTACCTATAGGCCTAGAGGTAATTCAGTCCCCAGTCACACTTTTCACATTCACTCATTTTAATTTAGTTCTCAGCAGGGGAGTCCACCCTCCCATACGGAACTTAACTATTGATATAGAGGACTCCGTCGTCCTTTGCGAAATTTAACTGCTTTTCCTGACAACCTTTTGTAGAGCTATATGAAATCCGTTTTATTTATTTATTTTTCTAAAATTCCGTTTTGATATTTTTTCTTTTTTTCCCATTTTCAGTGCTCTTCCGTTTTTCATTTTTGAGAATTCCGTTTTTATCAATTTTACACAAATTTAACACTAATTCAGTATATAAAACAATTACATTTGGCCAATTAATGCCGTTATAATAACTTGAATGCTTTCACGCTTTTAAACATATAGGCAAAAAACATGGTGCAAGTTTAAATAGACAAAAAGAAAATGCTCAGCAGGGGAGTCCGCCCTCCCATACGGACCTTAACTATTGATATAGAGGACTCCGTCGTCCTTTGCGGAATTTAACTGCTTTTACCACATTTATTCTTTTCCTGACAACCTTTTTTAATCAGAAATCAACTCACCAATTTGTGTCTCTTCCTCTCAGACTGCCGTCAACCCTGGACCCCAGCTGGCGAGCCCACTTTCCAGTCCCGGAAAGGGTCTTATGAACTCTCTAAGAGTTCGCCGTGGCCACAGTCTTTCTGGAGTCTGCTCAGCACGCTGGAGTCCTTAGGTATTGGCATCCGGCTCGAAGGACCAAGTTAATGTCAGGTTCAAACAACCTAGAACATCAGTAAACATACAAAAGAAGGGACACAAGAGTTAGATTTCTTTCTCGCGAGGAGAGCAGACCAGAAGCGTGTTCAGTTAGAAGCCTCCAACCTACTCTGAATAACGCTTGGCCGTCTCCTCTTTTATTTCACTAGGGCGGTCCCTAGTTACATCAGATCTGCAACTTCTAACAGGAAGGGGGACATACAAGTTGCAGCTCAGTACATTCGTACAATAGTACACACGTAATGTCCATAACATTCTTTTCGATCTTGTGACGGTTATATATGTTGAGGCAGGAGGTGGCTTCAGCTGATAGGACAAATATCAGCTGCATCAGTGTTTCTCCTTCTGATTGGGTGAGCTTCCCGCTGAATAGATGATTAGAGTACACAAATAAGCCTTGTACATACTGAACGGAGTACATGATAACTCTGAACAGAGTACATGATAACTATACAGATATGCATTTTCCTAACAGTTATGAAACTGGAGCAAACGAGATGTACAGTAATCATTAAAAATATGGCAGAATGGGGAACTGATAAAGTCGATGCAATGTAACACAATGTAACACAATGTCTAAACTAATGTTTCATATTCTGAGTGGAAAATTAACAGGTGAAGTTAGACTTAAAGGGGAAGTTCAGGATTTCTGACATAAGGCCTCATTTTCGAGTGAGCCAGGGTCCTACTTATCACTGGAGACAGTTTCAACATATTTCATCTCATATTCTTGTTACCAGTGATCCTCGATGCTAATGCTAGCATAAGTCAATAGGAATCTGCTAGCCTGTCATTAAAGGCAGGGTGGATGATGTTTTCCAGGAGCATTTTATACTATTGCTTAAAGTCTTCTTCACACCCTGATTGCAGCCAATTAATTAAATGTTCTGACACAAAATTTTTTTTAAAATTAATCACCTGTGGAACATACAGGACAGGAAAAACCCCTTCCAATGACATAAATTTCATTGGATGGGGTTTTGAACGGCCCGTGCTGATTGATTGAATGACTCTTATGTCCATCAAACTCAAATGCTGTTTGTCGTGCACCCACCGTCGCTGCACGCATGTGCTCACGCTCGCAACTCGCCGTGAGCATCTCACAGTGCAGAGGAATGGAGAGAACATGACTGCTCGCTGCTCTTATCTATGCCGCTGTTTGCTCTTAAAAAGAAAAACAAATGTGGATCAAGTCATAGAGGTGTTGGTGTTTGCAGTGAGGATGTTTTACACCACAGAAGAAGTTGGAGGTAAGATAATTATCACTTTTAGGAAATGTGGTTCCTCTGCTGTTTACTGGGAAGCTAACAAGCTAGCCCCTTGGCTGTTCTCGGTTATGTTCGCCGACAATTATCCACGCGTTCCTGTGCCTTGGAGGCGTGGTTTCAGGGGGGTGTATATTTTTTCATCAAATGTAGCTTGTTCGAACAGTTTTTCCAAGATCCCCTACCCTGCCTTTATAATCGTATCCGATTTCACAGAACATCCGAGGCAAATCAGTTATAACACAAGACTATCTGTGTAAATGCCGTGCTAACAAAATAATGTTACAAATAAAACTTACCTTGCATCACAAATTACATATTACATTTTGAGGAACTAGTTTCTCAACAGCAGCAGAATGATACTGCGCTAATGGGTGGTAGACAGGAGAGCGATGCGGTTCAAAACAAACAGAAGCACAGCACAGTCTTTGCATATCACTCCGCCACCAAATATTGGGAATAAAAATGTGTTGACACTTTACTATTAAAATGTAACGCAATACAAGGTAAGTTTTATTTGTAACATTATTTTGTTAACAGCATTTACACAGAGATAACACAACAGTCTTGTGTTATAACTGATTTGCCTCGGGTGTTTTGTGGAGTGGATATGATTGTTATTAATGACAGGCTAGCAGATTCCTATTGACTAATGCTAGCATTAGCATCGGTGACCACCGGTAGCAAGAATATGAGATGAAATAAGATGAAACTGTCTCCAGTGATAAGTAGAATAAGTAGTTTTAGCACCATATAGGCTAAATAGATTGTCTAACCAAACAGGCCATCCTGACCAGACGCCTGAACTACCTCATTTGGCAATTTCACTTAACTAAATCCTGAAACACAATAGTTGAAAGAGAAGGCTGTAATTCAAAGATTCAACAAAACACTGTTAACTAAAACAATGAAACACACCCTGCAAACAGTCTTCTTCATCCCTGCTATTGTCTTTAAGCTACAGATGACCTGTGGTTCACATTCTGCACAGGAGATCCAGTTCTCTGTGGGTAAGAGGTCACATTCTAGATATTCGATTTTTTTTTCATGATGCTGTTATGCCAGTAATTTCTTTCCCATAATTATTCATTTATTAGATATTTTTGATGCTGTGTTGACTTAGTGACATTTCTGGTTTAAAAAAAAGAAAAGAAAAGAAACAGCAGCTCTCTCTAGAGCATCTGAAATTACATCATTAACCATTTGCCAGTAACTAATTTAATTTCCAAAGCTCTCGGTTTCTGCCTTCTGCCCATCATCCTCATCAGATTACTGACAGGTCCCTACCACTAATACATGTATTCTGGTAGGTGTACTGCTCTTAGCGTGTTGTGACAGCAGAATGGGGAACACAATCCTCCCGTGACACTGCCTTCTCATTTTGTGTTTGAGAACTGCGCATAGGCCCCAGGTGTGGCTATATAGACCTGTCTCCAGAGCGTCTGTGCCAACACGCGCAACTCTAAAACTTCTGCAAACAGTCCACAGAACCGCAGGATACACCTGCGGACATGTCTAGTGGGAAGGCTACTGTTATTTTCGCGCTGGGAGTTGGTGTGATGCTGCTCACTCAAAGCAGAGACCTACTGGACGCAGTGGGCACCGGGCACCTTGTGTGGGGCGATACGCGTCAACCCACGGGGCGAGCTGCTCTCTGCATCTCCGCCGTGATTATGTTCCTTGTCACGGGCTGGCTGTACCGACTGTTTTTCTGTCCCCTGGAGCTGCTCCGATCGCCCGATGATGTTGGGTACATCGCTGAAGACGGTCGCACCAAGGCGCAGGTAGCCAACCAGGTCCGCCGCCGGAGGAAAGTCGGAGATCTGCCTCCCGTTTACCCGAACGGCTGGTTCCGGGTGCTGGACTCCCACATGCTGGAGAGAGGCCAGGTCAAAAATGTCTCTGTTCTAGGTATGACTTTTTTCTCTCTTTTATTTATTCTTTTTTTTAACCTGTGTTAGACTGAGTATAGTTGCAATATTAACGTCTATTGCAATAAAGTTGGCTAAATGTTGCACGAATGTTTGGCAACGTAACAGCTGCTCTCAGCAGGTAACCATAAAAAATGCAACCTAGTTGCAATGTATCGCATTCTGAAGAAAAGAAAAACAAAGCAAGTGTCTCAGTGGATCCATGTAAATCCAGTTATAGCTATGGATCAAGAAGTCATAGCTGAATTAAGTTTCAATGGAATAAATGTCACTTTAAACCTTTGGAGGTGACATAAAGTAAGGGGGGGAAGCAACAATAAAAAAAATATTATGGTTAAAACTTACAGAGTGATCCTAAGATAAACTGTTTGGACTTCAGTGATACAGTCATCACATTATAGACATGTTGCTGGATTATTAATTACCAATGCATTAACCTGCAGGTCTATTCATTACATCCAAATAATCTCTTGCAAAGTAACGGGGGCTGCAAGTTAAGAACATACTGGATAAATATTTAATACTTCCTCTGAAAATATGGGCTAGTGATATTTAAGATGGGAGAACCATACAATTTAGAAAAGCAGAGTTGTGCTAAAGTAATGTTTCTCATGGTTCATGCTGGAGGATCATCAGAGGATGCTGGGTCTTTTACTGTTAGCACCGTGACTTACCTTGATCAGTCTTTCACCCGGGTATGGTATAAAAATCTGTCGGATAATACTGTTTCTTCAGATTTCACTAACATGTAAATAAACTGAAAGGGAAAAAAACAAAACAAACAAAACAAAAACAGTTGTGTATTTTCTATTTTAAACATGCATCAAATTCTCTGAAGTCTTGCCTGGGATGAACGTCAATGTTTATTTTTAAAATGTTGGAAGGCAGACTTTGAATTAACTGGCAACGTACCAAGTACAGAGTACTGAGAGTACACACCTAGATTTATATTCACTTTCATGCCAGGAGCAATGAAAACAAAAAAATGAAACAAGGGAACTAATCTCTCAACTAGCTTTGTTTTAGAATGATTGAACAAAATCTTTCATAATAAAAAGATGTTAGAATTAAAGCTTATATAAAGAAAATAAATCTTTTTAACTGTAATAAGAAACTAAATTAGAATTATTATTATTATTTTTTTTTGCCAGTAACTATCTTTAGACTGCTGTTGAGGTAATGGCAACACTCACACGTGCACAAGAACTAACAGTGACTCAGCAACAACTTGCTGTCCCGGGGCACTCAGAATAAAGTTAACCCGCCTGTGCTTGTCAGAGACATTAAGTGTGAAAAAGGTGTGCTGCATTTCCAAATAGTACACCTGTCGGCTAATTGTGAAATAAGTTACACAAACCAGCTCAGCAGCATTCAGTAACAGATAGTAGCCAAGTTTTCAGTGTCAGAGGGTTTAAACTAATTACTTAAATATGATTTCTAATAATTATCAGACCATATCCACAACACTAACACTGCATTTTTAGATAAATTTCTAACTTTAATCAAAAATAGCACAACTTTAGTGGTTCAGGTTGGAGTTATCACTGCCAGCCAATCACAACCCTGAAGATTCAGTCACTGCTGCCCTCACTCTGAACTGTTCCCGAGATCTGAGACAAGCCCATGTTAGAGATTTCTTTTTGAATGCAAATATATTTCTCACACAATGGCAATGTATTTGTCAGATGAGGCTCTCCGTAAAGGTGCTTGGCAACCTTTGCTTTATGAACAAAGCCTTGAGCGTCTTACACAAACTTAGACCTGCTTGTTTGAGTTGAAGGTGTCACGGTAGCAGGTGCTGTGGTAACTCATCACAAACTTGGTGCGTGTAGCTTTTTTGTTTGTTTTGGTTTAATTTTACCTTTAAACAAGTCACTTATTCTCTTGTTTAATATATTGATAAGAAATTGAAGCTTTGGACAACAAATGGCAGTTTTCAGAGCCTAACCAGTTACCTTGCAGCTGATTGTTTTTATTACAAATAGTGATCTGCATAACAATCCTTTATGAGAAACATATTGTTTATCTGGCTTGATTGTGTGGAAGACTGTCTCTAGTAATCAGTAAGATAAAACCTTCATGACTGACAACTCACATTATGTCACACGCTTCACTTTGTGCTATTTGGCATCCAAAGTTTGAATATATTTCATGCTGGGATTTAATCAGATCTGTGTTTCACCTTTTCATTTGGTTATCCTCATCTAGATTTGTGAAGGGACTGTTTGATCTCTTCAGAGAGTTACTTTGAGTTTGAGTTCAAAAAGGTTTCAAAGAGGGTGGAGAGCTTTCATGTTTCTGTCACAATGTCTGCAACACACCAACAAACAAACTGCATGTGAAAGGTTATACTTTAAAAGATACCCACCAAGTGACACCGGTGCTTGCATGTAAGTTTGGATGCAGCTGACGCTAATGACTGCGAGTGGCTATCAGCACTTGTTCAATGGACTCTTAATTCAATCTACAAAAAAAAAAAAAAAAAGATAGTTATATCTTCTGTGGTTTGTTTCTTTGATAAAAAGCCAATTACCAACACTTATTTAAAATTGTCTGATTACTGAAAAATTCACTCATCTGACATGCTAAATCAGTGGTTCTCAAACTTTAAATCATAAATGTAAGCTTTATTCTTTTTGCTTTTCTTTTTTGTGTGTGTGTGTGTGGGGGGGGGGGGGACAACGAAACTTTTAGACAGTAAAAATATGCATTGCTGACTCGTTTTGATGGCACACCAACATTCATTATGCGTATTTTCGAGTTGTCACTGCCCAGAGGCTCAGAAACTGCACTATATAATTTTTTTTATCCAGGACGTGGCTGTGACGTTGCAGCCGACTATTGGGTTGCACACTTGAACAGATATGAACCAGATATGAACTGTTGTGATTTAGCTTGGGCAACCACAATATATAAGGCACTTTGTATGATATTTATTAAATTATATTTCATACACACCCCCCCCCCCCCCCCCCTTTT
Source organism: Atherinomorus stipes (assembly GCA_023101725.1). Classification (NCBI taxonomy): domain Eukaryota; kingdom Metazoa; phylum Chordata; class Actinopteri; order Atheriniformes; family Atherinidae; genus Atherinomorus; species Atherinomorus stipes. The sequence goes on along the minus strand of JALJCO010005203.1, from coordinate 32,211 downwards.
TTATTTTATTTGAACCAAGGAAACCCATTAATTTCTTAAATCAATTCTTAGATTGATTTAATGAGTGTCAGTCTCAGGCGCTTCATGGCTCGCAAGTGACCTTTCATGAACATCAGAAAAACCACAAACAACGACTAGTTAAGAAATACGAGATTTATAACAGTCACAAACACTGAGAAATGTAGACAAGAATAACAAGAAATATGTGAGCATGATATCAACCAAAAGTTATCTTGAAGAAATGGAGATGAGAAAATGAAACAAAATAATTAAGCCTCAGAAAAATGTCAAAGAAGAGGAAGGAAGGATTTCTTAATCCAACAAACAAAGTTAAACGCTTAAACCGAGGTCTGATAATTCACTATCACCAACTCTTACATCAGATCATATTTCTAGCATTCGGATTCTCCTCAGAGGTTCCGTCTGACTGAGGTGCTTCACTCACGCCCTGTTCTGCTGGACTGTTCCTCAAATCCTTTGAAGAATGTCGGGTGGATGGATCCCAAAATCTTCCCGATCTCCTGGAATTCGTCCGGCTCTCTGCGGGCTGTCAGCTCAGTGGTGGTTCTGGTTCGTCCTCTCTCTCTCATCCGTCTCCCCAGAGACGTGCAGCTTCAGGACTGATGTCACGGGATGGTTGATAGAAAGATGATTAGGTTAAAGTCTTCTTCTCCATCACTCCTCCCGAGTGATCCGTGGTTCTGAACTCTCTGAGTTCAGAGCAGGTTTCGTCTCATTCTTTCCCCATTGTTCCAAGTTTCTTCAGTTCTCCTTGTTCGTTCTTCTCGTGTTCAGATTCAATCTCTCCTCTCAGTTCAGAGCTTCCGCTCTCCTGCAGTGGAATGGCTTGCAGCTTGTCAGCCAATGGAAGCTGACAAGTCGGTTTCATCCAATAGCAGACACATCTCAAATATCATTTCTATCGTCAGCAATGTTATAAGCATCTGTAATTCTAAGTGGGCATGTGTACATGACAATTATTCACGATGAAAAAATGAACACAAAAAATAAAAAAGCAAAGATCTGAATTATAAAAAAGAAAGACATTGAAAAACAAACAGTTAAACAGATGAACAGGATTAATCTTGATGCCTTAAGATCCTGTAAAGAAAAACATGTAGACATCATTTATAGAGAAGCCATTTCTAACATAAAGGGATTTCGCAGTGAAAGTGTCTCTTCTTCACCTTTATGCACAAATCCTGAAGCATGTGATGTGATTGAAGACTTAGTTTCTAATCACCAAAGTATTCATGTTGCATACAAAAGAAAGTCTTCATCATGGATTAACATGAGCTACTTTCCTATAATATAAAACAGGTCTTGGATGTTAGAACACATTACAAAATTGCTAACAGAACCAATTATAGCAGTCAAAACGTGAGGAGTATCTCCAACCTTAGGATGGGTTCAAAGTTCAACAATTGACTGTTTTTTACCAAATCAGGTCCTCTCCTAGTTGCCCTCAGGACCGTAAATAGTGATTCCTCAGAGAAGGTCCTTCTCTGAACAAAATTCCTCCTTGGGACGTCTTTTAACATCCAACTGTGGCCTTTATCAATCAGTGTGTGTTCCAAAGTATATTTGTTAGATGTGTGTATCCTTTTGCTGAGACCTTTGACTTGAGATCACTACATATTCCCCCACTTGATTACGATGTTCAGTTAAGAAGGAGATCGTAATCACAGATGAAGTGGTCCAGAGGGAGCAGCGATGATTCTTGCAGGTTCAATTTGCTTTTTCCATATGACTGATGTCATCAAGAAATGGATTCACTAAATCATAAGAAAACTAAATAAAAGTCGACAAAAGGATATGCATGCACTATTCGTACACCTAAAGTAACATAAGAGTTAAACATCTATTCAGGACTAAGGGTTAAAGTCTAATTATAAAAATAATGATAAACAAATGTGCACTAAAAAAACTTTAAAAGGTTTAAATCTACAAAAGAAAAGTCAAAACACTGCTTCAAGTGATTAAGAATTAAAACATAGCATAGAAAGAGGAAAGGAAAAGAAGTGTTCATTTCTAACTACGCTACCATATAATAATGATTAATATCCTCTAATAGGTCATGCATGGGTCCATGTGAAATGGAGCTAAATTTGCAACTGGATGTGAGCACATTCAATGTAAAATCGAACTTCTGCTGTTACATTCAGTAAATTTTAGCTCATTATTCCCCCTTGTTGAAATCAGGTGTGGAATTCAGCTGTGGGAGAAGTCTGGATGGTAAACTTAGCTTTGAAAGCTTAAAGTTTGGTTTAAACCTGGAGAAAATTGTTCAATTTTCATTCAGGTACAGACTGTGGTTGCTTGGCTGAGACTTAACTCTGAGATTAAGGCTCTTCACCCGTAATGTTCAGCTTGTGAGTAAGATTGTTTCTTACTGGACTGACGGGACTTTGACGTAGGTCTGTAAGTGGCTGCATCAAGGCCTGTTTCCCAGCTCCCTGGAAGAAGACTCAGCAGTCAGCACAGTGTCAAGTTTGCTGTGTTTAGTTTGCAGGTGTTTCTGAAAACCTAAATCAGCCCACGTACGTAACTCTCGGATAGTAGAATTGTAAGGATTTGCGACGATGCCTAAGGACGCTCGTGGCAGGATGTAGGTTATTGAGAAAAATTGTTTTGAAGTGTTGGTCTTCATCTATATTTTCCTCATTACGCAAACCAAAGTAAGCTCTGAGGAGTCTGTGGAGAACCGGCTTGGTGGTTCTTGTCTGCCCTGTTTTGTGTTCAGGCAAAACTCAAACCTGATTGAGTTGCTTCTTCAGAAAACTCTCTCTCCAAAGCTTCACAAGGAGGGAAAAATCATTTCTGACTGCATCTGTCTGCGTTCAATGAACTTCTTACATCATTACTTCTGTTAGTCTGATCAGGAAGATTTGTCACCAACAGAAGCCTTGGGAACCTTTGCAGGAGAAGCTGATGTCATTCAGGTAGGTTCGGATGTCATTTAATTTCCAAATGGGTTCCAATTTTGGCAAATTCTAGCAATTCTGAAAAGACTTTATCTGTGGGAGCCTGGTGAGTCCTGGCTCCTGCAGGCCCATCAGCCTGGTAGGTACCACCTGGATCTGGAGGTGTTTGGGATCTAGAGGAAGAATATGTGGTACAGGAGGTAAATGTGAACAAGAAGAATTCTCATGAGACTTCCTGTTACTGAGGAGATCCTCTCTGTCATCACAGGGATGCTCTGACTTCCTGCTCTGTGTTCAGCCTCAGAAGCTAAACAGTTCTCTTCTGGCTCTTATCAGTTCCTCTATAAGTGGTCTTGTCTTATAAGCTGAGCTTAGCTCATCTCTACTTCAGCTAGCTGCTTTCAGCAGCTGATTCGTGTCTGTTTATCATTAGATGTTTGTCATAAACAGAAATTTCCAGTTTCAGTCCTGTTTCATTCTAGCTTCCTAAGAGAGCTCTGTATTCCTCGTGAATCTGTTTAGCTGCTTCAGCTCAGTCTAGTTTCTGCCAGTTCCTGTTGGCAGTTCTGGACGTTGTTCAAGCTCCCTGTTTTCCTCTTTAAGTTCATTATTCTCTTTCTTAGTCTCAGTAAACTGATCTGTTAGTTCAGTTATGCTAGTCTGTTTTGACTGACTACCTTTTCCAAATTTCAAACTTGTGCTGGAGAGATGTATTCTCTTCCTTCAGCTGAGAAATTTCTACTTGCGCTTTAAATTTCTTCCTCGTTCTCCACTCATGGTGGACTTGTTTAAACCGCCAGAAAAACAACAGATAAGCAACCAAAGGTTTTGGTTAGACTTTTATCTGTGGGTCGTTTCTGATCCGTGATCAGAGTTACGTTGCTGTGGTCAGTGTTGAGGATTTTACCTGCATAAACAGGTAACGTGTTCTTAGTGAAATCAAGCATGATTCAAAGGATTTCCAGAATTGGATGTTCCAATTTGCAGGTGAAACCTTGTTGTTTAACCGACTGTGGTTGGAAGAGTGGCTTCCTTCACGACACTCAGATCTGTCTTTCTCAGAACACAAAGGCAGCTTGCAAACTTTCTTAAAGTTTCAAGAGGCTCAAAGATTAACACACTCTCTTACTCAAGAGCAAAAACACTCCAAATAAATTGTTTAGGAGTCAAACTTCTCAACAATTTCTCAACTGTTCAAGATCAAAGCGTTTTTAATTGTTTGATCTGTTCATCAGCACTTTCCTCCAGTGCGTGAATTGAGTAAAATCTTCTAAATGCTCTTACAGCCACTAATCTCAGATTTAAATCTGCCCCTTGCTCACCTCTTTGTGTCTGTTAGGGATTAAAAAAGCAACTTCTTCTTTAAATGAATCACTTGCAGAAACCTGCAGGGTTTTATTCACCTCCAACCGTCTCCTCTCTGTGGAGTCACGGCCTAGCAACCAAGGTAGCTAATCTCAGCCAGCAACGAGGGTCTGGTGTAGATTAATTTACTGGAAACGCAGTTAAATATCTAACACTCAGTGCAGGTCAACAAATGTTGGAATACGCAACACTGTTGCCCACGAAGGCCTAAAAAAAATGAACGTTCAAGCGCTATTTATGCATGCAAAATCAATTAAACATGTACAACATGTAGGAGTAGAAGCAAGCTTAGCTTAGCTTCTATTGTGTAGGGAAAGGTCATAAATCAAAGGGGTTGGGTCAGCAGCTCGCTGAGAGCATGTGTCCCCCACTCTCCAAGCTGTGTGCGTCCACCTTTCCTCTGTTCTAAAGTGCATTAAAATGTTTCACATCCAGTTTGGAACATGAAATGCTCACAACTGTTGACCAGCAACAGTCAGTGGGTTTCTTTGTATCATGAAAGTTTTCAAACGCCCACCAGGACCATAATATGTTGTGATTTAGCTTGGGCAACCACAATATATATAGCGTCACTTTTATGATATTAATATTAATATTAATATTTCTATTAATATCAATACTAATACAGCCTCGGAGCACCACCTTACTTATTTGATATGTAATGGAAGCAAGGAAAACCATTAATGTCTTAAATCAACTCTTAGATTGATTTAATGAAGTGATCAGTCTCAGGACGCTTTCATGAGTTCTCGCTTGAAGTGACCTTTCATGATACATCAGAAAAACCACAAACAACGACTAGTTAAGAAATACGGAGTATTTATTAACTAGTCTACAAACACATGAGAAATGTATGTACAAGATATATACAAGAAATATGTGAGCATGATGACAACCAAAAGTTATCTTGTGAAAGAAATGTGAGATGGTATGAAAATGAAACATAAATTAATTTAACTTCAGTTAATTAATAAATGTTCAAAGAAGAGGAAGGAAGGATTTCTTAATCCAACTAAACAAAGTTAAACTGGGTCTGGTAAACCGTAGGTCTGGATTAATTCACTATCACCAACTTCTTGTGACATCAGATCATATTTCATAGCAAATGATCAGGATTCTCCTCAGAGGTTCCGTCTGACTGAGGTGCTTCACTCACGCCCTGGTTCTGCTGGACTGTTCCTCAAATCCTTTGGAAGAATGTCGGGTGGATGGATCCCAAAAATCTTCCCGATCTCCTGGAAGTTCGTCCGGCTCTCTGCGGGCTGTCAGCTCAGTGGTGGTTCTGGTTCGTCCTCTCTCTCTCATCCGTCTCCCCAGAGACGTGCAGCTTCAGGACTGATGTCACGGGATGGTTGATAGTAAAGATGATTTGGGTTAAAGTCTTCTTCTCTCCATCACTCCTCCCGGAGTGATCCGTGGTTCTGAACTCTGCTGAGTTCAGAGCAGGTTTCGTCTCATTCTTTCCCCATTGTTCCAAGTTTCTTCAGTTCTGCCTTGTTCGTTCTTCTGCGTGTTCAGATTCAATCTGCTCCTCTCAGTTCAGAGCTTCGCGCTCTGCCTGGCAGTGGAATGTGGCTTGCAGCTTGTCAGCCAATGGGAAGCTGACAGAGTCAGGTTTCATCCAATAGTCAGACACATCTCAAATGATCATTTGACTATCAGTCAGCTTAATGGTTATAAGCATCTGTGAATTCTAAGTGAGGCATGTGTACAATGGATCAATTATTCAGACAGGATGAAATAAAATGAACACAATAAAATAAAATAAAGCAAAGATCTGAATTATATGAATAAAGAAAGACATTGAATAAACAAATCAGTTAAACAGATGAAACAGGATTAATCTTGATGCCTTAAGATTCCTGTAAAGAAAATACATGTGTTAGACATCATTTGATATGAGGAAGTCCATTTCTAACATAAAAGTGGATTTCAGCAGTTGGGTAAAGTGTCTCTTTCTTCACCTTTATGCAGCAAATCCTGGAATGCATGTGATGTGAATTTGGAGAAGAAACATTTAGTTTCTAATCACCAAAGTATGTCATGTTGCATATCAAAAGAAAAGTCTTCATCATGAGATTAACATGAGCTTACTTTCCTGATAATATAAAACAGGTCTTGGATGTTAAGAACACATTACAAAATTGGCTATACAGAACCAATTTATAGCAGGTCGTAAATACTGTGAAGGAGTATCTCCAACCTTGGAGGATGGGTTCAAAGTTCAACAATTGGACTGTTTGTTTTACCAAAATGCAGGTCCTCTCCTGAGTTGCCCTCAGGACCGTAAATTAGTGATTCCTCAGAGAAGGTCCTTCTCTGAACAAAATTCCTCCTTGGGACGTCTGTTTAACATCCAACTGTGGCCTTTATCAATCAGTGTGTGTTCCAAAGTATATTTGGTTAGATGTGTGTATCCTTTTGCTGAGACCTTTGGACTTGAGATCACTACAGAACACAGCAGGTGTTTTGAATGCCCATCATGTCGGATTCAGCAAAGAAATGCAAGGAAACATTACCGGAGGAAGAGAAGAAAAGAAAATGGGGAAGGGACAGAACAAGAGTCAAGATAAGGCTCTGGTTTAGATCCTATTTGGCTGACAGATCCCTCTGTGTGCAGCTCGGGCAGTTTTCTTCTTCTGTGGCCCCTCTGACCTGTGGGGTCCCCCAGGGGTCTGTTTTGGGCCCACTGCTGTTTTCCCTTTATATGCTACCCCTGGGGTCAATATTTAGGAAGCATAATATTCCTTTCCACTGTTTTGCCGACGATGTGCAGGTGTACCTGCCCTTAAAAGTGCCTTCCCAGGATTCTCTTCATGCTCTTTTTGATCGCATGAATGATATTAAAACATGGATGGACTTAAATTTTTAAGGTTAAATGAAAACAAAACTGAAATTGTTCTTTTTGGTCGCCCTGATAAAGTCCAGGTCCTCGCCAGCTTCCTTGGCCCTTTAGCGCCCTACATTCGGACTCAGGCGAGGAATCTGGGTGTGATTGTTGACGGGGCATTTAAATTAGATAAACAGGTCAGCTCTGTGGTCAAGGCGAGCTTCTTTCAGCTTCAGCTCCTGGCCAAAGTAAAACCTTTTCTTCAAAGAGCTGATCTGGAAAAAGTCGTCCATGCATTTGTTACTATTGTAACTCCCTGTACGTCGGTATTGGCCAGGCAGAACTGAACCGTCTGCAGCTGGTCCAGAATGCAGCGGCTCGTCTCCTGACTGGAGCAAAGAAACACGAGCACATTACACCGGTGCTTTCCTCCCTTCACTGGCTCCCAGTTAGGGTCAGGATTGATTTTAAGATTCTTTTATTTGTTTATAAGTCTTTGAATGGACTGGCCCCAGAATATTTAGCTGACCTTGTGAAGGTGCATCAGCCCCCAAGAGCCCTGAGGTCAGCTGACCAGTTGGTCCTGGACATCCCTCGATCCCACATGAAAACCAGAGGAGATCGAGCCTTTGCAGTTGTGGCTCCCAGGCTCTGGAACACATTGCCTCTCTCTGTGCGGTCTTCCAACAGCCTTTCCATTTTTAAATCACGCCTTAGGACCCACTTGTTCACCCTGGCCTACAGCTGAGTAGAGTCACTGTTTTTATTTTTATACTTTTTAAATTTACTTTTATTGGTTTATTTTTACTGTTTTCATTGTGTTGCATTTATTTTATTCATTGCTGTCTTTTATTCTGTAAAGCACTTTGGTTGGCCACTGGCGTTTTAAAAATGTGTGATATAAATAAAGCTGACATTGACAAGGCTGTCTCTTACTGGCTGGAGAGAATCACAGTACAGGTAGGATGAAGATGGATGCTAGTTTAGCCGTTGATAGGGGGCACGTCACTGAAAAAACTGATAAAAGTTGAATTGTGGGTCTTTAAATGATCTGGGAACCCCCCTGAAATTATCCTGCCACCCCCAATGGGGTCCTGACCCCCAGTTCGAGAACCACTGTGTGAAATGATCTGATATCACATTACAAATCATTGGCTCTTTACAGAGGTCTGGATCGAGTCATTCATGCATTTTACCAGCCAGTCTGTATCTTTCCTTGGACACCATGGAAGTATATTAGAGTTCCTACCTTAAATGTTATGCAGCACATTGATTGACAATTTAGAAATGAGGGTATTGCCATAAATCGCCACCATGCCAGCATGTTGGACAATGCAGGAATCTTTTTCACTGGAAAACTGGCATATTTCTCTTTCAGAAAGCTACGGGGAAATATCTTTTTTATTCATATTCAAAGTTTCCTCCGTTTGAAGAGCAAGTTGTCTTTGTGAGCTCTGACATTTTGCTGTCCCAAATTCTGCTGACCCAAATCAAAAATGTACTTCTGTCCATGATCTGCATCCACATCCTGCTGGGAATTACTGCAGCATGACCTTCCTAAGTTTTCTCTCCAGCTGTGCAGTGCTGTGTCACACTTTACTTGGATGATCTAAAATGGTCTTTTATTGAATTTTGGATGATGCCCCTGCTCTGAATTTAACAGTGTCCCCAAAAGGCCAAATCTTTAACTTGATATGGGCATATTGGTTGTTTGTTCATAGTACCAAAGTAAAAATAAATAAATAAATAAATAAATAAAATAGGAGAACAATGGTTTACTTGCATCATTTTCTCTTTTCCTTTGACAGTAATAATGAGAATCAGTCTTTTTTTTTTTTTTTTTTTTTTTAAGAAATGGTTTGGATGCCACTGTAATGAGGGTGGCTTTCAATCATACATTCTTGATATAAGTTCAAGATATGACAGCTTTTAACTTCTCACTGACAACACCGAACTAAAAACCCCTCTGGCACTTCCTCATTGGATCAGGACATTATCATTAAATGCTTAACCCTTTGAGCTCTGGGCCTGTGTTTAGGCTTCTGCCTGAAAATTGCATACCCATAATGAAATGGATTTATCTCTGCAACTCTGAGGTCTGTTTGAATATTTTCTGAGTTATAGCAAAGTGAGCACTTGTTAGATTTGTTTAATGTGTAAATACCAGTATAAAGTATGTGTTGCTGGTGAAAAGTAAATAAAAGTGACACAAAGCACATACTGTATGAAAAAATTTCAGGCTTGCCTAAATAAAAACACATTCAGGATTAATATGAATCTCCATTATGTCATGCAGTATGCTATTTCTTTACAGACTTACTCAAATAAAAGTAAAAAGTATGGTGCAGCAAAGTACCCCCCCAAATAAAAAACAAAAACAAACAAACAAGTACTCTAAATGTCGTGGAGTAAATGTAACGAGTTACTTACAACCGCTGATGAGAACAGTATCTCTGATGAAGTGAAGCAGAACAAGAGGTTTTACACACAGTTCAGGCGAGGCTATTTTGGCACAGTTTGGTATCTGTTCTGAAAAGTCCCGCAACTAGGCAACCCTTGAATTGGGGTAAGAGCTAACATGTTGCCTTTTCTTTTTTTTTTTTATAACAAAGAATAAAACATATTGAACTGTTGTCACTTTCTGATTGTTTTACCACTAGCTAGCTACTTTGTTAGGTTTAGAATGAAAATTACTACTCTTAGAGAACTAGCTGAAATCAAACACATTATTTCTTCACATATACATGTTATATCCTTCAAACACTCATGCTCCATTAGGACATATTTGGGTAAAGGACATTCTTAAAATGAAAGCGACTTAGCGGTTAATTCAAACCAGTGGCCCAGCTGGGCTCATCAGAACACCAGTCGTGCCTGGATCAGACTACATAAATTTAGCCTGATTTTGACATGTCAGTCACTTACAGTCATGCCCAATTATGCGTTGTCAGATTGCAGAGCGTTGTTTCTTTACCCCATGTAGTGTGACATAATCAAAAATTGGTGATTTGGTGTCTAGGTGGATGCTTCACGGCCTTGACACAAAAAGTGTGGCCCGTGTCCTACGTTTTTTCTCAATATTGACCAATAGTGCTCCACTGCCAATAGTACCATTTAAATAGTTTCACAAAGCCACCTTATGTAGTATCTGAACATCTCTAATTTTAGTTTACTCCCCCTTGTGTTATTATAAAGCACATTGTCTCAGAAAGTGAAGCTCATTTAAGGTAAATCCAATTCAATACTATTTTATGGAAATTAGGGATTAGGAATTAGGGATCATTCTCAATTGTTCTGCGACTACAACTTTAGCCTACTTGATTATTCACAAAATTGCTACCAAATTGGGCATTAAGGAACAAGTTAGTTTTGAATACATCAAGGAGTACATTGCATGGGCTGCATTGTAACTTTTTTCCTATCATGCATTACACTACAGATATGCAGTTACGTAAGGGTACAGCTTACACTGAATTGGAGTTGTTTTTAGTAGTAATGCAACAGGTGTAAAATAAATCAACATCCTGTTGAACAGGGAATATGCTTAATTTTAGCTCTCAGATTCTATTACACAATATCATCAACTGTAAGAAGATAAACAGTCACTGGCAGCTTTACGCATGGTTTAATAGGCAACTGTAATTAATCATTCTAGGTGAACAGGTGGCAGTGTTTCGGGGCCAGGATGGGAAGGCCTATGTGCTGGATGCCTACTGTCCGCACCTGGGTGCCAACTTGGCTGTTGGAGGGCGGGTGTTGGGAAGCTGCATTGAGTGCCCATTTCATGGATGGCAGTTTCAGGGGAATGATGGCAAGTGTGTCAAAATCCCCTATACAGAAAAAGGTATGTTAGAGGAAATCACTTGCAGTATCAGTGTCTTGGTGATATAAACCCTTGATCAAATGTAAAAATATTTAAAGCTCTTACATGTGAGTAATTTCTTTAAAATTGTGTATATTATTGGACACCTCTCTATGGTTGATTGAAAGAACTTGCTGTTTGAAATGGATGTGGATCTGTCTTTTAGTCCCACAGTTTGCCAAGGTACGTTGCTGGTCCACATGTGAGGTCAACCAGCAGATCCTGATTTGGTTTCATTGCGATGGAGAAGAGCCACAGTGGGCTGTTCCAGAGCAGCAGGAGATTATCGGTGGCCAGTGGGTCTATCGGGGGAGAACTGAGCATTTTATCAATGCTCACATAGAGGTAGGTGTACTTCTAGGGGGTATTTCTTTGTAATAAAGCAGCATTAGTCTGTTTTGGGTCATGGAAAGAACAAAATGTTTTTTGGGGGAGGTGTCCAGGGTGGCCTGGCGCTCCTGGGTGCTGGGCTGTCAAGCCTTGCTTGTGGGTCTGTCTGCTTGTCATCCTTGGAGCTGGTGGGGTTGCTCTTAAATGATGACTTATCATACACAATCACTTAAAGTAATTAATCATTGTTACTAGTTCCTTCTCCCAAAATAGTAACTGCATTAAAGGCAGGGTGGATGATGTTTTCCATGAGCATTTTTTGCTTAAAATCTTCTTCACACCCTGATTGCAGCCAATTAATCAAATGCTCTGACACAAAAATTGAAATGTTGTCACCTGTGGAACGGACAGGACTGAAAAAACCCCATCCAGTCGTTTTGAACGGCCCATTCTTAAAGATTGAATAATGACATGTCCATCGAAGTCATCTGCTGTTTGTCTCTCCCTCTCCCCACCTCCCCCACCCTACGGCGTTCGCACCACCCGTCAACGTCTCAGTGTAGCATGGCTGCTGTTATCTGTGCAGCTGTTTGTTCTTAAAATCCACCAGAAAGAAAAATAACAGATGTGGATCAAGTCATGGAGGTGTTGACGTTTGCAGTGTGGATGTTTTAGACCACAGAAGGAGTTGGAGGTGAGAGAATTATCACTTTTAGAAACGTGGTTCGTCAGCTGTTTACTAGCAAACTAACAAGCTATCCACTCGGCTGTTATCGGTTATCTTCGCCAGCCTACACGTAAACCATCGGAGCGCATGTTCCTGCGCTCTGGAGGCGTGGTTTCAGGCAGGTGTATTTTTAAAAAAATGTAGCTTGCTCGAGCCATTTTTCCAAGATCCCCTACCCTGCCGTTAATAAAATGGGTTACAGCTTTATAAAAAATAACTAATTTCTTGATAAAGAAATTGTTCTGTTAATTTTTAAAAATGTTCAAATATGTTACTTTTAATAGAACTTTTTAATGTTCAATTTTTACCTCCACCAAGGTGTGTGTGGGGGTAATGTAATTACTGACCTTTGTCTGTCTGTCTTTCCATTAGCGAAATAACTAAAAAAGTACTGAACAGATTTGGATCCGATTTCCAGGGAATGATGATAATGGTACACTGATGAACTGATTACATTCGGGTGTTGCTCTGGCTCACTGTTTGCATCCAGGAATGTTTTTAAGAATTCGGTGTAGTTATGGCCACATGGTGAAGCAGCTTGCTGGAGATCCCCACTCACCATTTAAAACTAAAATGATGATGAAGAATGAGCTTCTTAGTGGGGGTCTGCGCTTTCCGAGCACTTTTCTAGTCAATAATAAAACTGAATATTAGCTTTGATCAATAAATTAAATGTAAACTTTCCAGAACAAATAGAATATCGTAGACACTAATCACAAGCTGATGGATGTCGTGGCTGTGTTTCCTCTTCAGGAGATGCATCACATGATTATAACTGTTTACAGCCAACACAAAGAAATCTTGTTTCTGGTTATACTGAACTTTGTGTGTAATACCAGTGTTCAGTGCCTCGGAACGAACTCTATTTGAAGAATTCTCTCCAAAAAGGAATCAAACCAGTGCTAGAAAACCCAGCTGGTGAAACTTTCAGCACTTTTCTCCAACAACCACTACAAGACTGTGTTCCTTCTCTTACCTTCAGGAGATACCTGAAAATGCAGGAGACATTGCTCACCTGGATCATCTGCACACTCCAGGCATTGTGAGCGGAGTTGATCTGCGCTACACCAACAGCAAAATCTGGGAGTTTTTACAGCATGACTGGAAGGTAAAAACACTGAATCAGCTGTGATGTATCCCTCAAAATGTTAAACGGATTTAAAAAAAGAACTTACTGTTGTTGACACATACAGTAAGCATCAGCTCAGGTTTTTAGAGAGTTTGTTCTGTTTGAACTCTATTGTATGAACTTCCTAGTTGACAATAGTGTTAGTAGCCAGTATATTTCTGTATCTGAGTATTTCCGTGTGTTTTCTCTGTGTTTCTTTAGGTTCAGTGGGAACCAGAGTCGGAGCCCAACAAGCACTGCTCGCAGATGGTGTTGAAACATGCACTCACGGTGTTTGGGTGCCACTGGCCTGTCCTGGATCTCCATGTTGTGGCCCGCCAGGTACATTTAAACTAGAAGGGATACAGTAGTTTATAGTTTATTTGACAGAAGTGGAGGAGCCACTTTGCAAAATGTAAAGTGCACACAGTTTTTGACCGCACGTTTGTCCGCTCCTTTGTCCGTTTGCTTGTTTGCTTGTTTGCTTGAATAGCTTGTGCTATAGGAGGCACAACGCTTTATGCTAGATTGCATGTGGAAAGTAATAAATGATAAAAACGTCATGATCGCCTTTCACCTCATTTAAGATACAAGTACACAGGAGAGACGGTGCGTCAACTGGGCATCCGTTCTGCTAGCAATCTTCCAGGGGGCTTAAGTTTAGCCTTAGCCGCTAAGACTATAACAAATTAACCTTATTGTGCCATATAGAGAAATTATTTTGCAGCCAGGATTGCAAACAACATGGTCACATAGACTATCAAAGCCATAGGCCCAATGAAATAAATATTTTAAGACAGGCAGAAAAGACACAGTAAATTTGATCAAAACGGGTAAGATATGTTACACCAGTAAGCCAAATTAAGACTACTGCACTACAAACAGCTCATGATAGCAATAAAATTAAACCTACAGTGCCAAATTTAATAACTTACAACATGTTAATGGTAGAAGGGACAAAAGAAAACTTAAATCTATCTGTCCTGATGAAAGGCATCTCCATCTGACAAACAGAAGGTGGCACCACAAGTTGTGACTGGAGGAGATGATTGTGACAAACTAAGGTGGCTGAAGCTTTCCAGAAGAAACTTGCGACAGTTACTTTGACCACTCTACTCAGTCTGTTTCTGTGTGCTACTGACAGATCTCCATACCAAGCAACAATGAGGAACATGAAAACAGATTTGATAAAATTCCCATAAAAAAGAGCTATCTTTTCTATGTTAAAAGCTCTCATTCACCTCAAGCATCACTGTCTCTGTCTGGCATTTTAGAGATCAAACTGATGTGTACTGTATTTCATTTCAAAGCTTTTTGTTCAACCTTCATCCAGACATTTATGGGAATCCACGTCAGCACTTTTAATGCTGGTCAAAACAGGACACAGAGTGAATGATTTTCAGTCCCTACAGTTTTGTTCTGACAGCTTTTTAATAGTTTCACTGTGGCTGAGTTACTTTCTCATTGTGCAACAGCAGCAGTGTACAAACAACGTTTAGAGTTTGAAGGACAGGGTTGCATGTCTTATAACAAAGCTGTCAGAACAAAACTGGACTGAAAATCATTCGCCATTAATGATTAACTGTAAATGATTTTTTTTTTTTTTTTTTAAATTGAATCACTAAGCAATTTGAGTAATCACTCTGTCTTAAGTGTAGAAACACTAATGACAACCTATCATCAACATTAATCTGTTTCACATGTCCAACTATTTTCATTTAGAGCATGGATTTATAACACGCTCTTGAATGTTTCAGGTGGGTCCTGGTTTGGTGTACATGCACTTTAAGCACAGTTTCTTGGGCCAGGGTGTTATCATCCAGTCTGTGACTCCTGTGGAGCCTCTGCTGCAGTGCGTATCTCACACCATCTTCTACCAGTCTAAAATCCCAGCAGTGGTGCCCAAATTTTTCCTCAAAGCTGAATGTGTGCAGGTGCAGTATGTCCTTTTCTCCTGCAGTCACTAACACAGTAGCATAGTCTCACTGTTAATGTTTGCTGCCACTTGGCAGTGATAAAGTCTCAGTCTTTCACTTCCAGCAAAAACAGACTGTTGTATTTAAAGTTTTCATTGTACTTATTTTTCCTTTTTTCCCCAACCCCCTGATGTCCAGTGTTGTAAATTTGTGACAAACCACTTCTTGTCATTTTCTGTTTCATTCCTTTTCATTTAATCACCATTTTTTGTTTGTTTTTTTGTTATAAAGTGTATTTATACACAAGAAAAGAAGCAATGCAATATATTTGGAGAGAGGGAAAAAAACAGGCAATTTATCTAAGATTTGAGTAAAAAAAGAGAGAAGGAAGGGAAAAATATATATATGTTATAATAAAAACAAAAATAAGCAGTTGTTTAAGCAGCATAGGTTAATGATAATTTTTGTAATAATGATAATAATAATAATAACTGTAGAAATTGTTTTAAATAAGTGGTAATGACAGTGAAAATTACAAAAGTGGTTTAATATATAATCATAATGATAACAATGATCATATTAAAAGTAATTTTAATATTAATAATAATCCTTATCAACGTCCCCATCAAAATAATGGCAATGATCTTAGCTATCTTTATCAGCAAGCCACAACCTCTGAAGACCAGCTACAGGTAGGCTATTTGACAAAATTACTTCATTAATTTATTTTTTATTAATTTTACTTCTTTATATTTTTAATATTATCTATTTGTTATTTATTGTTATTACATTTTTAATTGCAGTTGTTCTATTCCATTATCCACCTCCTTTTTTCCGCTGCATTTTTTTTGCTTTTATGTAATCCTAAAAAAAACAATCAGACATTAAAGTTTAATCGTTAATATTTTTTAATTTTATTGTGTATACATCCACTGTGTTATTTGTCTGCAGTTGACTTATAATTTCACTTATAGATGCTCTGATTTGAAGGGGTTATCCAGTACACTTATTTCCCATTCTGCTTTTGGTTTAATTCTTCCTCCACATTTGCACCAGAAGTAACACCACAGTCACAGACAAATGTGTGAATAGTTCTCATAAAACCCGATAATTAGCTAAATAGTGAAGAAAACACAGTCACAGTTGTTTTTAACAAAAAGGAAAACGAACACTCTCCATGCACAAAGAGAGATGGCTTCATCTGACTGATGAATGGCAGCAAGTCCAGAGTTGGAAATCAGAATCTGCATCATCTAACTGCTGATTAAAGTCATGATAAACTCCCTTTTACAGATAGTAAATTTTTCTTTGCATATCATCAACAGTCAGAAAAGTCAGAGGAGACAAGGGGCGGGGGGTTGGGGGTTCACTGAAAGGTCAGATCTCAGCAGCTCATGAAGTCACGGTGGAGTGACATTTAATCAACACAGAACACAGAACCCCCCTGCTGATGAGTTATGATAATTTGTTACAACAAGACAGCAAGACAATTATTATCCTTCCTTTTGAAATGATTGTACGATGTTATGAACAATGCAGTATGTCATGTTTATTCATGCAAATCAGTGTTGTTTGAAATTCTAATCGTTTCTGTTCTGCGATCTCTCCTGATTTTGTTTGGTGTGCAGTTTGAGCGCGATGTGATGATCTGGAACAATAAGAAGTACATCTCCAAGCCTCTCCTCGTCAAGGAAGACTCCAGCATCCAGAAGCACAGACGCTGGTACAGTCAGTTTTACAGTGAAAACAGTCCCCGGCTGCAATATCAGCGGGACACTTTAGACTTCTGACCTCCCCGAGCTACAGGAGGCGAGTTCAGCTGAGAACATGTCAGATCAGGGTTAGCTCAATACCTCAAAGGATGGAGTCCACGATTGAGGCCTTGTTTGTTGATGTGATGAGGCTATGCATTCTTTTTAATGTGAAATCCAAAGTCATACCTCATTAAAACCTCTGAGCTCCAGTTATTGGTTTTATCCAAGTGGATAATGTTAGCCAGCCTTATGAATTTATGCACCTGAAGTGACCCTTACTAAGTGAAAACTATCCTTAAATGTGATATATAAATAGTAATAAGAGTGCCATTTTCTAAACTTCTGAATGCACATGTAAATTGATCAATGCTTAGATATTTATTGCGCGCCATGCTGTTCTCTAAAAAGATGATTTACCAGATTGAACATATGACAAGCTATTGAGAAATCAGTTATGTTGTGATATACCTGCCACTATTGTCAGCTTTTCTTTCAATTAGGGATGTTCGATATTGGCATTTTACCGATATCTGGTATCAGGTGTCGTCTAACTCTCAAATTCCAATATCCAATATCAACTGATACTGAGAGTATATGCAGAGAACTGTGAGGTTTTATCTCTCATATTTTGAGAAATACAACGATATTCTGCTTCGAGAGCAAAGAGCCCATAATATCCTTAACTCAGCCAGAGGAGTTTATTTTGGACATCTGGCTGCCAGATATCAGATACTAGCAGGTATTAGCCAACATGTGGCTAATTATAATGTTTCTGACAACTTGGTAACTTAACCAACAACTTAAAACCAGACATATAAGCAGCTTCAAAGCAAGTCAGTCTGTAGCAGCAGCAGCTGCACCGTAGTCACATCACTCTGAAAGGAATGCTGGGATATGAAGTTCTTCCAGGATAACATGGACTTTTATACATGCTTGACCGCTGCGAATGCAACAAGATCTCACGAGATTTCATCACGGATCAACGAAATCTCGCAAGATTTTGTTTTTTTTAAAATATCAGTTTCAGTAAAAAAAAACGACACTGATATTTTCTAATATTACATTTTAATGTCAATATCGGCTAATAATATCGGTAGAGCGATAATATCGGACATATCTACTTTCAAAAAATATTTTTTTCAGTTAAATGCCCAACATTCGTGATATGGTATTGATTAGGAATGAACTTTTACATTTCCTTAAATTGTTACTGAAAGTTGAATATCCTTAACTTTTTGTGAGTAGTGTATATATTAGGGATGCAACAATACATTGCACTGTACAATGTACTGTTCAATACATTGCTTTATGTATCAATCACTATGTATCAAACAGTACAGAATTTTCAAATTATTTAATCAATTTGTCTTCTAAAGATGCGGTCTGTGTTGAAAGTTCAGTAGATCTGTATTGGACTTCTCCGCCTAGGCTGCATTGTCAAGTGCATTTAAAATAAACGTGCATTTTAAATTAATCTAAAGGCCTTTTAAATTTTTAACCTCTTCGTGTGCCTGGACCTGCATTTTTAGTTCTGTAAAACCCACATGTAGAAATAAAGTAGCCAAACATTTTTTTTTCCTTTTTATTTTTCAGTTTTTAGTTTAGTTTTCCATTTTTAGTTTTCTGTAAGGTTTTTATGGAGATGTTACAATGCTGCAACATTAGGTCTTGTTGAAAGCAGAATTTCTTTATTTCTGCTCACACTGACTGAACAGATATAAACTATATTTAAGGATTTACTTTCAGGTATATTGTTTAAGCCCCATTACTGCATAAATCATGAATAATAATCACATAATAGTAATTTTGTTATGAAAAGTTATTTATAAATAATAATAATAATAAAAAAATACAAAAACATTCTTCACAAAACTTCTTAGCAGAGGGTCTTAGTTTGAGGACGCCCATCACACGAGGATGGACTCCACTGAACATGCAAAGAGCTCCTGGATGAATTTGGTCTCTTCCAGTCTCTCATCAGTTGAAAAGCCAAACAGAAAAGGAGTAAAGGGTTTACATTTTAGAATATGTTGGTGGAAATTTTGGTAATCCTAAGAACATAATAAAGACAACAGCACTTCTTCTCACAGTGGGGTTGTTTGTCTTTTTTCAAGTGGACAGGATTATATTTCAATCTTGCCAAGAATCATGATCTCAATTAATACATTTTTGGATCTTTATGTTTTTCCACCTAAAAATTAAGGATTGTCTTTTGAAAAAATGTTTATTTTTTGTCACATTAGTTAAATAGTGCTGCAACAAATGATGAAATAATCACTAAAATGTATGGAAATGTATGGATAATGACTGTTAAAGACACACAACGGAACTTTCAGCAGTTTTCTCAGTGACGCGCCCCCTATCGGCAGCTAAACTAGCATCCATCTTGTTCGTACCTGTACTGTAAGCTCACTCCAGCCAGTAAAAGACAGTCTTATTTTGACTCTTGTTCTGTCCCTTCCTCTGTTTCTTTTCCTCTCTTCCTCTGATGATGTTTCCTTGCGTTTCTTTACCGAATTCGACATGATGCGCATTCAAAACACCTGCGATGTTGATCCCTGGTTTACATCCGGTTGCTAGTGAATGACGCGGTGCTGCAGCCAATAGTCGGCTGCAACGTCACGGTCGCGTCCCGGATGGGAATCTTACATAGTGCTGTTTCTGAGCCCCGGGACGGCTCTGGGCACTGACGGCTCGAAAATGCGCTTAATGAATGTTGGTGTGACATCAAAACGAGTCAGAAACACAGATTTTTAAGGTCTAAAAGTTACGTTGTGTGTCTTTAATGCACTATTCTACATTGAAAAGAAAAACTGTGTAAAAGAAACCAAATTGTGTTTTTATTTCAATGCAGGAAGATACAGAAATGTCTTATTATTCCACTTAATAAATAAAGATACTGGTATTGTACATGCATATTTAACTGCAGGCCAGAGATTACTTAGAAGATTCATACTGTTTATTTTTGTTCTTTTAAAGTAGTCTAAACTTTTAATTTGGTTTAATTAGTTTTGGTGCAAAAAATCCAGCTGTGATGTTTTAACAGCAATATTAAGATGAAAATATTTCTTATGAATATCACATGCAAACATGCCCTCTGTTGCTTCTCAAAATTAAGATTTATTCAATTAGCATGTAACATGCTAATTAACAGATGTAGATGTTTATTTAGATTTGTAAATAAATCTTTCTCCTCGGCTCTAACATGGTTGCTCATGAATTTCTGAAGTGGCGAAAGCATTTTATTGTGCTGAATATGTGTTAAATTGAGCAGAACGGTGAAATGCTTAGCTGTGCTCCGAGAATCACGGTATTGCTTAGCCCTACTTATCGGTGAAGGTACTTTACTTATCTTAGTTTGTGACGTGATGTTGCTGTTTGTAAAAATGAAGCATTACATCAATAATTGAGCCTCTTGAGTCTTGTTCAGGAAGGAGGCAGACTTGCTGTAATGAGGAAAAATAAAGTTTTAAACCTGTTAGGATTGCTTTGCGTGTATTGTTGTTGCTATGAAATATGGCAGAACAAAAGTTTTTGACACTAAGTTAAGATGTTGCACAACAGTCACCTGCCAACTGGAGAGGAGTTTGTTTTTTTTTCTCTGATGTATACGGCAATGAAAGAAAGAGCTTAAAACCAAGAGGATGGGACAGCCTCCCTCCCCTCCCCTCGCCTCCAGCACAAACATCAGGGCAGTCGTGATGAGAATCCCAAAGTCGACGCACAAACAGCAGCAGATGGAGCTGATCAAAAGACATCTGTTCCACAAGAGTGGGGTTATTGCCGGCAGTGATCGGCCTGGCTGCAGTGGAAGTGTCAGAGTTTGCGTGGTGACAGCAGTCGACACAAGTGCTCCATCTGCAGCACTCTGCGGCACCACGAAGCTGTCATCACAAGCCAGGCCGGCAACACCAGCTGACCTCTTTGGCCCTTCTGTCGAGAGGCCATCCCACTTCCACGGTGCACGTTTAGGAGGAGGAACAGCTTAGAGGAAGAACCTGAATGAGCCGGCACCATGTCAGCCTTCGTAGCATCACTTATGTGTTTAACTCTTGAAATGAAGGTGGAGACTCACAGGAACAGATATGGGGGCTGCATCAACAACACCTACATAGAGGACTAACACTCCATCTGCTTCAGTCAGCTGTTATAATATTAACAGGGCCAGCAGGGGTGTCAAACTCAGTCACACAGGGGCCCAAAATAAATAACTGGGCCTAAGTTGAAGGCCAACTGGGTGAACATATAGTGTAGTCCCCAGAATTATTTATACCTTCCAATTAAAGCAAGGGCTACATTCACAATCGTAATTCAAATAAAATGAAACTAAAGAAACTAATATTAGATAAAAATTTACAAAATTATGATCCAGTGAAATAAAATGTTGCCTTTGGATTGTGGTTGAGAATAATAATTAAAAAACACAAACACGTTTCCCATGAACAGTGGACCAGAATACCTGTCAACAGGTGTAGACATCATTCTGAACATTACAGAAAACACCTGATTGCATTGATTACCTCAAACTGTTGCTCAACAAAAGTTCAGCTTCAGAGCCCCAACATACTTGTTTACTTGTTTTATTTTTTTGTGTGTTGATTTGTAATATTTCAGTTGAACCACAATTTAAAATCAATGTCATGAGTTTCATAGAATTTTTATTTATTATTACTTTTGTCAATTTCAACTTATTTCACTGACAGCTGATTTTTATCCCTTAAATTGGAGGGTATGAATAATTTTGAGAATGACTGTACAGTATCCTGTTTATATATTTGGCACAAAAGTAGTTTGCGTTACTAAACAATTTGTGTTTGGTCAATTATGGTAAATGGACTGTACTTATATAGCACTTTTCCAGTCATACTAACCGCTCAAAGCGCTTTACACTACATATCACATTCACCCAGTTGCACACACAATCACACTCACATTCATACCCCGATGGGCACATCGGGAGGCAACTTGGGGTTCAGTGTCTTGCCCAAGGACACTTCGGCATGTAGTCTGGGGAAGCCTGGAATCGATCCCACAACCCTCCGGTTGAAAGATGACTGCTCTTCCACCTGAGCTACAGCTACAGTTATTTAATTCCCCTTTACTACTGTAATACTAATCAGTGTTTTATTCTACTGTTGGAAAGCCTGATAAGTCACCTTCACAATGAGGTATAACATACAGATCATGCCTCTGTGGAATGAGCAGCACATGGGGGATGGGATAGAATGATCTCTCTCTCAGAAAGAAAGAAAGAATATACAGTTCGGCCCTTCATACCCCATCCTAGGCGGTCACCAGTCTGGTCACATTTAGCTGTGGGGATGGCTTCCCATTCCTCAACCAGGAGTTGTTGAAGGTCAGCCAGCATGGTTGTGTTGTTCTCTATGGATAACCCACAACAACTTGCCGTTCTGAGGGCTTTCTTCTTACAAAAGACGTTTGTGTCACTTGCGTGTTTCTCTGATTGGTTCTCTCCGGTTCAATTTGTTCCTGTTAGTCCCGCCTCTCGTCTTGAATTGGAAATCAGTCTCCAACAGAGGGAGCCCAGACTGACTTGCCGTGTACCTCATACATGCCGTTGGTCAGGCTGGCGTACCAGGCTAGGGTCATTCCCTCCTCTCTACTCCCAAATTCTGGAGTTACTCTCATGATCCTGGTTCTGTTGAAGAGTTAGTTCCCAGATTCTGGAGGTCTAGGATCACCACTGACTCCAGAATACCATTCTGATGCCTCCAGGCAGGTTTCCGTCATACATCTTTGACTGGACACACCTGTCAGCACTTAAAGGTTGAATATGGAACACGGACAGAACAGCGACATCACGTGTGTCTAGGTTTTAGTTGCAACGGCAGAAAAACAACTCCAGCCGCTGGGATGCCAGGCTCACTGCCGATACGCAAGTGACCAACAGTCTGCAGCATGTTTAACAAGTAACGCAGAGGAGTTTATAACTGACAGCTAACGTTAGCCATGTTAGCAAACAAGCTAGCTTACCGATCCAGCAGGAAAGTCGCCTTCTCTGTGTTTTACTCCGTGGAAAACGTTTATGTGGGTCCATTTAGTGAAGTCTTCACCTGAATTTACTCCAGGTTTTGCTCTTCTCAGGTCACTCCTCCTCAGAAACAGATAACAATATCTCCAGGGCTCTGAAGCACCTGCTTCACTCGTCATCTCCACGGATTTCCCTGTACAAGCCTGACTATGACCGAAATATTGTTTCCACACAGAGATCGTATTTGGCAACCTGCAATGGCGGCGTGTATTGGCTTATAGACGTAAATAAAATGCCATTATCGAACCCGTAAAAAATTATTTTATAATTATTTTTAGGCTAAATATAATTTTTCTGGGAAATGTTGTACTTTCATTCTGTACACCCCCAAACGACCTGTGGAGGTATTATTTTTGAAAAAATATAGCTTTTAATAAAAATGTTCCATATTCAACCTTTAAACCTGAAAACAAGTATGAATATCAACATGTCAAATAAATATAAACTTAACTTGTTCCAATACATCTTACGTAGAATGTAAAATGACTGTTTCCTGTTGACTTAAAATAGGATATCAGATCTAAGACATCAGAAGCATTCTTTATAACTTACTATTTGTAGTTTTTCACTGAATCATTTCTATTTGCATCTAGGCCATCAAAACAGCCAAACCATGTCCTCAAAACAATCCAAACACAACAGTTACTAATATCTCACCTTACGATTACAGGAAAACAAACAAACAAATAAGATTAGGAAGAAGAAAACCTACATTGGATCACACTACATGTATCTGTTGGGCAGATTATACCAAGCCAGAGGCCTTGCATCTCTTCATTTCCAGATGTTCATCATTTAGAACCATGCCCTGAGTTGTAAACTCTGTGCATTTGATGAAGGTGCATCAGTGAGACAACTCTTCATCACAGAGAGCCGGAGCCCTGCGTTGTGGACGAAAAGAGGAAACTGTGCAGCACCCACAGAGCCATACTTGACTTTCAACGAGTCGCTACTTCAGAGTTCAACAAGCTCCAATTGAGATTCAGAGGTGCTCTTTCCACATCATCTGCAAAGGGGTTACCGAGAGAGTTTAACTTAGTTTCTGGCCTTCAAAGCCAGCAAATGTTCATGTGAACTCAGCACAACAAATATGTTAAGTTTTTCAGCAACATGTGCTGCTGGAAACTGGCTGCAGAGACCTGGTGTGCATGGATGCATGTAAAGTGGCCCAAGTTTCCTTGTAGCATTAATGTCTCCCACAGGTACAACTGCAGCATACACTTCCATGACCACACAGACCCTGAAGATGCAGACTGAATTTGAGATGATTTGTATCTAATACTATTAATCCCAGTGCAGTCAGCAGACCAGCTCTTGCAGGCCAGAAGTGGCCCACAGCCTCTGAGTTTGATATCTGATCCATTTAAATACGGTCAGTGCAAAGAGAACAAATTTGTGATAATGTTTTCATTTTGGATCATAATGATAATAGGGACATCATGATGCTGGTGATATCGCAGTTGGTAAACTGCCATGAAATTGTTGTGGTCTTGTCATGGTTTTAAACAGCATATCTCTTGAGACAAAAATAATAGTTTTCAGTCGGCTCTATGTGTACCGTAACATACTAAACTACATAGACCATGATCCTTTCCTGCCAGTGCGCTCTTTTGAGCCAAGCGGAGCGCATGTAGCCCCCCAACACAGGAAAAACAAACAAGGTGAAAGGGGGTCAGGTGAACACACATCCAATCCCCCGTATATCCATTGTGAGGGACCATGCAGAAAGGCAGCAGGACAAGAGATTTTGTCAAACTGGGCTTCCTTTATTTGCCCCAAAAATGGTTAACAAATGAATTCGACTAGACACAAATGGTAAAAGAGGCCAACTAAATAGAACTAGACTCCAAAATCAGAACTGAAAGAACTCAAACAAACGAATGGGCATAACAAACAAACAAACTGACCTCCCAAACAATCAGACAGAGGAACTAAAGTATCAGTTAAGCCAAACTAAAAATTAACACAAAAGGGGGAAATAACATGGCTGCTACAGTTTTAACTAACCAAACTCAATATAAATCCCCAGACCCCCCCATGACACAGCATGCTGTGGTGCAGTCCAATCAGGCTGGCAGCCTACTGAATCCATGCCTTTGCTGTACCAGGAAAATCTCCAGATAACTCAAAGAAAGGAAACAAATGTTAGTACAAACATAATTTAAACTGAATACCCCGCTTGAATCTGAAAATATGAAAACTTAATATAATGTATGAGATGTAGGCTATGCGTATATATTTGTAGACTCGTGACTGCAAAAGAAAATAAACTATTAATGGTGAGGTGTAAATATTACCATGTGGGGCTTGCCATCACACCATCATGGATCCTTGCAGTCTTCACGTTGGCAGGTGAGATGCCCTGCTTTCATGGTCCGCCCCTGATGACTCACGCAGCTCTCGTCTGACCAACAAGTCAGACGGTAGACAGACACAGTCAATCCGAACGAGCCTATTACCTCGACCTGAGCCGACAACTTCGGTGTCTCCAGTGAGTTTCTGTGGTTTCCTACTGTCACGCTTCTACTGAACTTAAAAACATGGCGACACAACATGGTAGCCAGCACTGAGCCAAGGCAAATTCAGAGCTTACAGTAGCACTTCAGTTTGTTGATGGAGTAATTACTGATCAATGGAAAAACACTTTTGAATGAAATAATCAATTTTGTGAATAGATAACAGGAGAATTTACACAATGTCCCTTTAACAACAAACTTGGTGCGTGTCAGGGCAAGGTTGTGCACGTGGTGATGTTTGTGTATTTAAAAGCTTCGTGTTGTATACATTTCATATTTTCTCATGACCTTGATTAGCTGTACATTAAAACTATTGGTTTAACCTGCAGCAGCAGATGCAGAAGAGCATCTGCTCAGCTGATTGTCGACATCACGGCGCACAACGTCCCTGATCAGGTGCAAGAATAAAGTTCTGGTGGAGCCTGTGGAAGTTTAAGTGGTCACAGTGCATCTGATTCACTCCTGACAGGCGGACTTATTTATGTTTATTTATTGACTACTAAAGACGAGGCAGTTTCTTTGAGCCTGGGTCTTATTACTTATTAGACTGTTTTAATGCCTGGTTAAGTTTATTTAATATAATACCTGAATTGTCTTCTCAATAAATATATGTTGGATTTTAACTTGAATTTCAAGCTTTTCAAGGTTTTTCAAGCAGTTCAAAAATGTCACAACCTTAAATTTGACAATAATTTTTTTAGCAATGACTGGTCAAAGCATTTCATACCATCTTTATCGTGAGCCTCCACACAGTATCGTGATAAATATCATACCGTGAGGTTCATATCGTGATGATATCGCACGGTGAGATGTGGATATCTTGACACCCCTAAATGATATTTGAATCAACATACCAATCAAAATCGATGTATTGTTATGCCTCCAATTCTCATTAGAAGCTTGAAGGAATACTGCTGTTCTCTGTCATCTTTTTTAAAACAGGCTTTTATCTCTGAAACTTCAAGAGCCCCATCTGTTATCAGTTTGTCAACCTCCAATGATGTTTTCTTCCTTTGAAGAGTGACACCGATCTGTGGGATTTGGTGCTACACAAAATGGATGTTTGACTTTGGATCAAAACTCCTCACATTTGTCTGGGTCTCATCTTGACCTACTTCTCATCAGAGCAGCTCAGATGCTGTGCGCTGTTCTGGCTGCATATTCTTAGCAACAAAAAACAGCTTGATCTCCTCACGGAGCACATGAAGGAAACACTGCCTGCTAATCTAAACCTTTACATCTGTCTTCTCCACTCAAAGAGCGACAATGAAAGCTGAAACTGAGTCTCTCTCACGTTGCTGATGTGCATTCATGGACCAGTTAAATATGGTCACTTTTAAAGCAAAGCTAAGAAAAACTCCAGTAAACAGATTCAATTAATTTTTTATTTAATTAAGCATTAACATCTTTAGTGGTAACTGGAGCATTTGCAAAGGTTTCGGCACCCTGCAATGCCCCAAATGACTTTTTAGTAATTTTCACAGCAAAAAATAATTCACTTCACTTCAACTTCATTTGTATAGCGTCAATTCATGACAATGTCACCTCAGGATGCTTAACAGACAGAGAAATTCAAGTCAGATTCATAATAGCCTAGCTAAGGAAATCAACAGATTGGATCGAATCTTGGCTTGACCCGGTCCAATCCCCCGTTCTGAGCAAGCACGGAGTGGTGGCGACAGTGGGAAGGAAATCACCCTTTTAACAGGGAGGGAAAACCCCCGGTAACACCCGGCTCAGGTAGGGTGGCCATCTGCCTCGACCGGCAGGGGTGGAGAAGACAGAAAGAGAGACCAACAGATACTGCAACTTTTATCCAGCCAGACCTGTTGAATGAGGAGAAACACAGTTAAAGGTTGAATATGGAATATACGTGTGTCCAGGTTGTAGTTGCAACGGCAGAAAAACAACTCCAGCTGCTGGGATGCCAGGCTCGCTGCTGATACGCAAGTGACCAACAGTCTGCAGCATGTCCAACAAGTAACACAGAGGAGTTTATAACTGACAGCTAACGTTAGCCATGTTAGCAAACAAGCTAGCTTACCGATCTAGGAGGAAAGTCGCCATTTCCGTGTTTTGACGCCGTGGAAAACGTTTATGTGGGCCCATTTAGTGTAGTCTTCACCTAAAATTTACTCCAAGTTTTTTTCCCTTCTCAGGTCACTTCTCCTCAGAAACAGATAACAATATCTCCAGGGCTCCAGAAAATTCAGTCATCCAGGTCTTTATGTCACTAAGATATCTTTGTAATCTAACAAACTGGTTGATTTCACAAGGCTTCATAGATAAGAATATCTGAGTGTTGTCTGCATAGCAATGAAAATTTATGTCAATGTCATCTGATGATACGACATTCATGGGACATTCAAACTCATGGGACCCAAAGGAAGCATTTATAATGTGAAGAGTACTGGTCCGAGCACAGAACCCTGGGGAACTCCATGAGTTACTCTGGTGTGTGATGAAGACTTGTCGTTTACATTAACAAACTGTTATAGGGACTTGAGGCAGGAATTTGAAAAAAAAACAAACATGAATGTCCCTTTTTTTTCATACTAATGGGTGATGAAGCGCTAAATACCAAAAATAACGTTTCCACCCATGTTTCTCTCCGTTGCCTTGAACAGGCTTTGTGTTGCAAAATGCGTTGCAATAGGGGATTATCACGCTTACCGGAAGTTCCCGGATTTTGACACTTCCTCTTCCGGGCCATGTTAATGACAGCCGTTCCTGCTCTGTTATACTGTTTAAATCGGATAAACTCCAAACATACTTAAGTTTTCATTCTAGACTGAAGTGATACTGGATCAAAAGCTGGATCAAAGCGATCGATTTGCCGCGGTGAAGGGCTGAACTTTATAATAAAACACACGTTTGTTTGTCGCCGGTGGGGCACAACACCGGCACTTCACAGCATGCTAGCATTAGCCAGCTAGCGTTTACTGACGTGCTTAATATTGTGCGTCTTAAAACACACAAACATCTGAAAATCGGGTCTGTACCTCCCCGTTTCCAGTGGAACAACTGGGGACTGCCAAGAAAGGAGACGTTTTCAGATGCTTGTGTGTTTTCAGCCGCACAAAGTTAGGCACGTCATTAAGCTGGCTAATGCTAACCTGCTAACAATAGTCTGCCAGCTACTACTCTGTTAAACTTTGTAAATCGGATAAACGCCAATGCCAAGTTTTCATTCCAGACTGAAGTGATGCTAAGGAAGAAGTGGATTAAAACGACCGATTCGCCGCAGTGAAGGACCGAACTTAATAATAAAACGACACACGTTTGTTTGTGGCCGGCAGACTGCGCAGTCGTGTTAGCAGGTTAGCATTAGCCAGCTCGATAACGTGCCTAACTTTGTGCGGCTGAAAACACACAAGCATCTGAAAGCGTCTCCTTTCTTGGCGGTCCCCAGTTGTTCCACTGGAAACGGGGAGGTACAGACCCGATTTTCAGATGTTTGTGTGTTTTAAGACGCACAATGTTAAGCACGTCAGTAAACGTTAGCTGGCTATTGCTAGCATGCTGTGAAGTGCCGGTGTCGTGCCCCACCGGCGACAAACAAACGTGTGTTTTATTATAAAGTTCGGCCCTTCACCGCGGCGAATCGATCGCTTTGATCCACTTCTTCCTTAGTATCATTTCAGTCTGGAATGAAAACTTAAGTATATTTGGAGTTTATCCGATTTAAACAGTATAACAGAGCAGGAACGGCTGTCGTTAACATGGCCCGGAAGAGGAAGTGTCAAAATCCGGGAACTTCCGGTAAGCGTGATAATCCCCTATTCGGTGTCTGAATTTCCCGCGCTGCCCTGCGCACGTGACGTCAAATGACCTACTTCCGCAGTTTTGATGCAGGAAAAAGACGGTCACGTTAAATAAAAACACTGTAAGCGATAGTTATGGATTATTCTGCCGTCAGAATACGATCTAGATCAACTGAAAGACCACTAAAAATTGTAACTACGAAGAAAAAATTTAGTAAACAACATTATAGTTTTCCAGCTCTGCCATGCGGACGTGACGTCACATGACGCTACATCCGCTGTTTTGATATAGGACGAAGTCGGTCGTGGTAAATTCAAACACTAAGCGATTGTTATGGATTATTCTGCCATCAGCAAACGATCCAGATCAACTGAAAGACCACTAAAAAGTATAACTACGGAGAAAAAGGTGAGTAAACAACATTATAGCTTCAGTTTGTGTAAGCTCCCGTGACGGCTTGGCTCGTGGCTGCAGTTACCTGAAGCGGCAGTCGCGAGTTTCGTTTCTTAATCTTGCCTCAAGTCCCTTTAAGTAAGGTCAACTCAAAAAATTGACTTTACTCAAAAGTAAAACAATGTGAGTTTGTAGAACCTTAATTTTTCCCTAATTGCTAGGACCCCATTGAAAAAGAGGTTTTTAATCTCTATGGGACTTTCCTGGTTAAATAAAGGTTATATAAAATAAATAATTAAAAATTAAGCAGGGACAGGACTTGGAGGGAAGATCAGTTCACAACATCATGGTTTTGCAGCATTTTGCTTCTGAATTGCTTGTAAAGAAAAATTACTGGAGAATGCTGTATATTTGTGTCCTCCCTCAGGATGCTACAAGGCACAATACTATACTGAGAAAATTGACTCAGAATCATGTGTAACACATGGTTTGTAAACTATCTAAAACCATGCTTTGACTTCGGATACTTGCACATATAAGTTTGATGGTAGAATTTACAATTAACATCTATCACCATGAAACTTTGTTGGTATATTCCTCACATTAGGACAGTTGTTTATTCAGAAAGTTTTGTTTAAATTATATGCAAATTAGGTATTATATAGCCAAACATGTTCATTTGCACATATTTCTAGAAGGAAACTCATGAGATTATGCTAAATTCAAATTTTTTTTATTTTTATTTTTCATATTTTACAAAGCTTTTTACAGAGGAGATTTCAGGAAAATTCATATATTGTCATGATTTCTGTTCTGCCACGTGTGTGCGGCGCACTCTCCCACCTCCTGCTGATTGCTTATTGTTTTCACCTGTGCAGCTCCCAATTTAAACACCTGCTCTACACCTTCTTAGTGTGAGATGTCTGTCTTTATCCCCCACAGCTTTCAAACCAAGTGGATATCTGTTACTATTATCATCATTATTATTATTATTAGCATTATTATTAATATTATTGTTACTACCCTGCCTGTCTCTGACCACTGTTTTTGCGTAGTCTTAGTGGTGTGAGGGAGGAGTCTTTTTTTTCAAAAACTTTCCTTACCTGAAACCTTCATGTGCAGCATGACCCTGGACTGTTTTTGGACCATGAAATACTGGATTGTGGATGCTAAAATCTCCAGCTCTTTGTAACTTTTTTGTTTTGTTTTTCCCCTATTTCCTCTCCACACATAAATGTAAACCATGAGCCCCATGTCACCCAGTCTGTTACAAGATAAACAAAACTGACATATAAACAATAAAAAACAACTTATTGATTAGAATAAAAAGAAATGATTAAAGCTTGTTCCAGCTCTCATCTTCCAGTGGTCCATTCTACTATAATGGCAGAAACTCAAGTTTGACAGACGACAGTGTTTAGACCAGACATGGCTCAGATTATTCGTTTTTATCGTTATTTTTCTGGTGGCAATGGTAATTATATGTTTATTTTTCTATTTAATGACTGGTGGCTGGTTGTTAATGCAGCTGTAGGCTACTTGTCAGGCGGTGAAACCAGAGACGAGGCAGAAGGACCCAAATGCAGGACACGCGCTGAAGAATGATGAATGATGGTTTACTAATGATGACTGTGATACTAAAAAAACTAAAATAGAGGACAAGAAGGAATGGATTGAAAAAATGAACCAAAGAACTGAAACCAGCACCGTTTCTCAATTCCCAGTCTGCCTCTGAACTCGTGGGTATGGACTTGCAGTCTGCAGTTGCAGAGTTGGTTCCTGCTCAGTAAAATGAGCGCAGGAAGTTTTCATCCGGGGATTTCCAGCAAACTTTGAAATGGAACATGACTTGGGCCACATGGGTGATGAGGTTTCACGAGTCTACGAGCACACAAGTACAACCCAAGACTCGGTAGAGGCGGCCAAGATGGCGTCTTGGACAGACGTGTTTCTCTCGTGCTAAGAAACAGTCTGCGATTTTCTTACCTTTTCACCTTTTTGCCTCTTTATTTCGATGGACTATACGTTTAATACCTAGTTACAACCTCTCTCAGGAACCTCAATTCTTCATTACATCGACCTCTTACCGCTGGTCTGAGCCCTTCTCAGAACTTTCAAGCTAAGTGGAGCAACGTGACGCTTATTCTACGAGGTGGGTCATGTCTGATAAAAGAAATAGATCTCAAGGCAAAAAGAATAAGCCCAGTCTTCCCATATCCAGCCCGGAATGCAACTTTGAAGGAGAAATGGAGATTGTTCAAGCTAATGACATGCATACTTACTCTATGGCCGATTCTGTTAAAACTTATGCCCTTACGGACTCTGAACCAAACACACCTGCTAAGAAAAAGCAAACCAGAGCCTTCTCTCTCGGAACTTCAAGAGAACATTGTCAGCATCCTTGTGGAAAAAATGAAGGAGAACACTGAAAATCTGGCTGGCCTGATTAAAAAAAACACTGATACCATAGAAGCGTTGAAAGAGTCTTCTGAATTTCTTTACAAGGAAGTACAAACTATCAAAGGCGACGTGTCATCCCTGAACCAAATATCTATGAAAAACTGAATGACATGGAACGATATCAGAGAAGATGGAACTTGAGATTATATGGTCTGCCAGAACAGGAGGGAGAGAACGTTAAAGAGAGAGTGGCTGCCATCTGCAAGGCT
>JALJCO010005198.1:0-100803 GCA_023101725.1 Atherinomorus stipes | reverse complement strand
ACTCTATTAACTGACCAAGACTACAGCTTTATCTGTTAATTGTAATTACAAAACATCCCTAACACCACAATACAGTCTGGTAATATCAGATATTTGTGAATAAATATTTCTCCACAACTTTCTAGAGTTAATAAAGTTAAATTATGTCCAGCTATTAAAGTCAATAGAGGAAGATCTCACGTGATGGAAGCACTTACCCATATCACCATGGGGAGAGTTGCTACCATCAAAATGATGTGGTTCTACCGAAAATTAACTACTTGTTCTCAATGATACCCACCAAACCTTCCTCCAGTTGGTTTAAGTCACTGGACTCTCACATTTCCAAATCTCCTTTGAAAAACAAGCCATCACGTATCAGTTTAAAAACCCTTACAACAGGTAAAAGACCGGGGAGGGTTAGACTCACCCAATTTCAATTATTATTTCCTAGCAAATAAGCTACACAATTTATTTCCAAATGGCTGAAACTCTACCCATCTAGATGAACCGTGGCTAGACACAGAACAAGCATTATGTGAGGATCTGGATGTCTCTGATTTGCCGTTCATCAGTTCAGCAGTCAGATTCTGCCATAAATGCTTTAAAAGTATCAACATCTGCTCCTACTCTGAAAGCATGGTGGGAATTCCTGAAGTTAACCGAGTCTTCTATTATTCCATGTAAATTCACACCCATCTGGAATAACCTTGGATATTTTACAAAACAAGAAAATGATTAATTTTGTGCATTGGAAGGATAAAGGAGTAAAACAATTACAACATACCATTGAAAATGAGAAAATTCCTGTCATTTAATACACTTACCTTACAATACGGGATCAGTAGTACTAAATTCTTAGAATACCATCAACTTAAATCTATATTAAGCAAAAAATATACCTTAACCAACTGATCTTGCAGACTCCGGTCAGGGTAGTAGAACTCCTAAATCTCTCTATCCCCAAACTACTGTCGAAAATATATAGATTATTATTAAAACTGGATTGATCCAATTTCCTTCCAACTTCGAAGTGGGAGGAAGACTTGATCCAGAACCCTTAACCAAAACACACGGACACAGATATGTTTAAACACGTTCCTAATGACTAAAAACTCAAATATGCAGTTGATACAATCCAAGGTTTTACACAGAATACATAACACAGGACAGAGGATGTTCAAGATGGGTCTGTCACCTTCAAATATTTAAGCTTGCACTGCAATGAGAATACAACAGACAATTATCTTCACGCCTTTGTGGTCTTGTCCACCTGTCCAGAGGTTTGGTTTGTGTATGTGATGACCTGTCAACGTGCCTCAGGTGTGTACCCCTGCAAGCCCCACACTGTGTTTACTGGGGGACTTGGATGAGATCAACACAACCAACTATGTACATATGATACTTACTGTATTATGTATTGCAAAGAAAACTATCTTGGTAAACTGAAATCCAAAAATAATCCTGAGCATTAGCCAGTTTAGGAATTTTTAGTAGACCATATCAGTATTGAGACGATGTCTGCCTCCTCTAAGAACCAGTTAGATGAATTTACCCTCTGGTCCCCTGTGATTAGCTCCATCACTTAACGTTGGTGTAGGAGAGCGCCCTCGATGACAAAGGTGCCGGCGAGTGCTTGGCTGGCTGGTGGATCTCTGGCGGTTGACTTGGGTCTGCCCCGGCCGCTGGGGCGGGCTGTATCCAGCCCGATGGGGGGCATGGGGGTCAGCGGCTGGGGGCTGCTCTGCGGCGGGGGCGGGTCGGGCTGGTGGGGCGCCCTGGCCGGGTGGCTGTCGGCTGGCGCCGGGTGGCCGGGGTCGTCCCGGGGGCGGGGGGGGCGGGGGGGTCCTGGGCCCCCGTGCTCCGGGGCGGCCCCCTGCCTCCGGGGCCGGGGGGACCCGGCTTGGCGCTGGGGGGGGGGGGCGGGCCGGCGGGACGTGCCTCCTCTGGATTTGGCCGGTCCTCAACAGACCCGGTGACGTCTAGTCACTGCGCCGGGGGCCGGGGCGCCTCTGCTGTGTGCGTGCGGGTGTGTGTGCTGGTGGGGGTGTGTGTGTGGTGGGGCTGGGGGGTGTATCGTTGTCGTGTCTGTGTCGGGATGTGGGCATCCGGGATGTTGGTGTCACGGGAGCGGCTGTGCGGGGGTGTGGATTTCCCTGTGCTTGTCCTGCGTGTGGGGCTCTAGGGGTCGCGGACGGAGCTGCGCTTTCCGCCGGGTGTGCTTGGTTTCGGCGGACCCGTGGTCATGTCGTTTCGTATCGATGTTGGGGTGTCTGGCGTGGCTGTCGGGGTGTGGGGTTTTGTCTATATCGTTCAGCTCTAGTGTGTGGAGGTGGGGGGGGTGCGGGGTGGCCGGGTCTTTTCACGCCGGGTGCCTGTCCCGCCCGGCCGCTGTGTCGATTGGGGCTGGCCTGCGCTGGTGGTCTCGTGCGGGTTGGTCTCGCGTGGTCCGGGGGCTGGGGGCGGTGGACTTGTGGCGTGGGGGGGGGGCTGGTGGCCCCGTGGCCCCCGTCCTTGGTATGTGTGGTGGGTGTGTGACTGGAGGGGGCGTGAATGCGGTTGTGTGTGTGTGTGGCTGCCTGTGGGGGGGTGTGTGGAGATGGGTGGGGTGGGTGGGGGTGCATGGATGATGGGTGTTTGGGTGCGGGGGGTGGTGGTGCATTGGTGGGGTTTGTGTGTGTCGGGTTGGGGGGGGGAGGAAAGGGGAAACAAAAAAAAAAATAATAGCAGCTCTGCGTGCCTCTTGGGGGGTTTGCGAGGCCTGGGGATGCTGGGCCGGTGACTCTGGCCCCTCCGCCGACCCTTTCCGCTCCCCCCCGTCCCTTTTCCCCCCTCCCTGGCCTGGCGTGGTCGAGCGCCCCCAGGGGCCGAGGCTGGCCCCTCTGTGGTGAACGCCGGACGCTGGGCCGTGGGGGCGGCCATGCCTGCCCCTTCTGCCCTGGGGGATCCCGGGAGGCAGGGGTACCTAATGCCGGTAACGGCTCTCCTTCCAGGGGGAATTCATACCCCCTGGTCTCCTTTCCCAAGACCCCCCCCCCCCCCCCCTCTACCTCACACACACACACGTAGGGTTTTGGGGAGGGTGCGTGTCAAGCGGGCGTGGTGAGGGAGGGCACCAAAGTGCCTTTGCTTGCCACGTCTAGAGGCAGCCTGCTCCCCAGTTTTAACCACACTTAGACACCTAAACACATAAAATAACAACAGCTCACAACCACTTCTGAGGGGCGGGCCATATAGTGTGTGGAAGGAGGGAGGGGCCGGTTGGGGGGTCATGCCCCCTACGCGACCCCACTCCCGGCATGACTTGGCACTGCCCCTTAGTTTTAACTGCAAACAACACACATCTTACACACACAGTCATGAGCGGGGGGTGGGGGGGGGACAGGGTCCTTTCATACCCCGGTCTCCCGGGCGCTACTGGGGGGAGGGGGGACAGTGGCTACTTCACGCGCCAGTGGTTAAGGCTGGCTGCATTGCGGGGGATCTGCTGGCCTGGGGGATGCCTGGCCTGCTGCGTCCGGGGGTGGGGGATGGGGGTGGTGGTGGGGGGGGAACGGGTTGGGGGCTTGAGCTCGCGGCTCCTTCCCCGGCCCGAGCTACCACTCAGGAGGCACGAGGGCATGGGCAAGAGAGAGGTGGGTAGGTGAGAATAATGAATGAGAGTGTGAAAGAGGAAATGTGGGAGGGAGGAACTTGGGCTGGAAGAGGGAGGAGATGTGGGTAAGTGGTTGGAGGAAAGGGGGATGGAGGAAGGAGGGGCATGCTCGTGAGTGTCTATTAGGGATGGTCATGAGGGGCTGAAGGAAGGAAGGGCGGGAGTGTGATAGGTCAGAGGGATGGGCGGGGCTGGACATGTAAGGGGGGACTGTATGGGGTATTGGGGGTATAGGGAGGTGGGGGCGTATGTGTGGGGGGGTGGGGAGGGGGTTGGTGCAGTTATGTGGGGGGAGTGCATGTGTGTGTTAGAGGGTATGAGGAGGTGGGGGTAGGTGTGGACGGTAGAGGGAGGAGAGTGTTGGGGGTGGAGAGAGGGAGTGAGTGTGGGTATGTAAGGTCGGAGAGCGGAGTGGGTGGGTGTATGTGTGTGTGGGGGGGGGGTACACGGAGGTGTTGGGTAGGGCTGGGCGGTGTGGGCGGAGGTTCGTATCTCGGTATTCGTGCCGGGCATCTTGGTGTCGGTGTGGTGCGGTGTGGCTGCGGGTTGGTTGGGGGCCGGGCGCTTTGGTGGGGGGTGCGGTTTTGTTTGTGGCTTCCGGGGCTTTTTGTGCGGGGCGGGCGCAGGGGGGATCTGTATCCTGTATGTGGTTGCTCTTGCGGTATTGATGTCTTGGGTGCCTGTGTCTCGATGTGGGGGCGGTGACGGTATATCTTTCAGCCCTAGTGTTGGGGTAGGTGTGTGGGGAGTGTGTGTGCGAGCGTGGTGGCGGGGTAGGGGGTGGTAGAGGTGGTGGCGCCCTGGTGTCAGGTGTATGGGGCAGGGACTTTGGGGTGGGGGCTGGCCTGCCCTGGGGGGCGTCGTCTGGGGGGGTCCGGTCCTCCTGGGTTTCGGTTGGGCCGCCCGGGTCCGGGGGGGGGGGGGGCTGCTCCTGGGCGCTTGGGCCCTGGGCCCGGCGCTGTCTCCGCTCCGGGGACGCCCGGCGCCCGGTGGGGTCGGCAGCTGCTGGTCTTGGTCCGCTGGGGCCTGGGCCTCCAGACTGCAGGGGGCTCCGGCTGGGGCCGCCTTTTGCCGCCCTTCGGGGGATGCATGTCCGCTCTTTGGGGGGGGGTAGCTGGGATCTGGGCCTCTGGGTGGCTGCTGGGGGCCTGGGTCGTGAGCCTTGCGGGCTTCCTCCTCCTTGCGGAGACGAGGCTGCATCTGCATGACTGTATCACCACGGAGCACCCTTTATTATGCATGTTGACACTGTGACACTACTTCCCATTGCGATGACTAGGTTGTACCTCTTCTCTACTTCCCATTGCGCTGACTAGGTTGTACCTCTTCTCTGCGTAGTTCTGCGTGTGTTTGTGTGTGT
This sequence comes from Atherinomorus stipes, assembly GCA_023101725.1. Classification (NCBI taxonomy): domain Eukaryota; kingdom Metazoa; phylum Chordata; class Actinopteri; order Atheriniformes; family Atherinidae; genus Atherinomorus; species Atherinomorus stipes. Next base: position 95,809 of record JALJCO010005198.1, on the reverse strand, counting down.
TTGTATGATCTGAGGATATTTAAGCCACCTGCAGGTCCTCCTGTAGGGGATTGCTTGTTTTGTTTTCCAACAGAGACCTTGGTTGTTTAGGGATCGCGGTACAGATGTACCAGTGAACTGTGTAAGTGGATTCATGTTTTCTCTCCTCTCTCTCTTCCTCTTCCTTACTCCTTTCTCTCTGTTTCACTTTCTATCATTACCTCTGTTAACTTTCATTTCTCCCTTGTCAGGCCCAGCAGTATGAAATGGAATGGTGTAATAGACAAATGTTTAAATAAAGAAATAAAATGAATAAACATGATATCAAGTGGAGCCTTATATTCATAAAGCTCCGCTTGATAAAGCAAAACTGTTCAACAGAATAAAGCAATCAGATTTCCATTCTGCTTGCTTCGATGCTGGACAGGACAAGTAGAAAGAAAAAAAAAAAAAAAAAAAGAATCCCAACATTAGCATGGTAATCAGATGTAAAAAAAAATTTTCTTTTGGACCCATCAAAATCGATGAAAGAATTATTTATATTCTATGAAAAAAAAATAGGGTAAAATGAATACTTTCATTCTGCACACTCTCTAGACGTTCTGTGGATGTTTTTTTTTTTGTTCTTGATAAAGTTGTAGCTATCACCTTTAAAATCAAAGATTCAGCAGTGTTGCAGGGTGGATGTACATAAAGATGTCATAGTTTTCTAATTTAAAAAAATAGTGGCTTAGTGTATATAATAATATCATATGTAAGGGATAATCAACGAGGTGTCCATAATCAGAAATTATTGACTGCATGGAGGCGTGGACCATCCGACATGAAAAGGAGGACCATAATATATAATAAAATAACTCATGTTTTGTCTACTGTCTTGCTGTTGTGATAAAATACTGTGAAATAAGTTGCATCAATGTATGTTTTAAGTTTCTGTTGCCACGGTTACCGACTAGTGTTTGAGCCAACACAGTGATTTAGAACAATCAGGCTCTCTTTTCAATGGACACCCTGCAGCTAATCAGAATCGAGTATTCACCCAGAACATGGTATAAAACTATGTAATACTCCAGATGTGTTTTTTTTTTTTCATGTTTAAAAACACGGGAAAATAGTCACTCCTGAAGTGGACAAAGTGTTAGTGGAGAACTAATTCCTCTCCATTTCTATTCATAGGACAGAATCCGACTCTGCTTTTGCTGCGCAGGTCCATCATCTGTCCAGAGAAAACAAAAAAATTGAATTCCCTGAAGCTTGCTGTTGCAAAGTTCTGATAAATAACTTCTGGCCTTTTTGCATTTTATTTGTTTGCATCTAATTTATTTATTTTATTGATTTATTTTTGCTCATTTGCTATATATTTATTATTTATAATTTATTTACATTTATTTATTTAATATCTAATTATGTATTTATTTTGTTTATCTTTTTCTTTTCATGTTTTTTTTTTCTTTTCTTTAACTGTGTTTATTTTGCTTTTTATATAATTGGAAACAAATTTGAATAAATCCAGGTGTTATGGGTTACATTCCTCAGATTAGCGTTTTTAAAATTTTATGGATGGGTATGAATCTGAATAAAGAAGAAGAGTTTTATTAAATGATTATTTCTCTTTAGGAAGGTGATGCAGTGAGAACACAGAGGAGCGTCACAGAAGAAGACAGAATGACAGATAAACATGTGACTGTAGACCTAAATAATGTTAAAGGAGGCTGTATAAGTGCTGATTGTATTCTGATGATGGTGCCTCAATCCGAGCCCAGGATTTATTATGCAGTTAGACAATCTCTCATAATGCTGATACAGTTTTATTAAAACTATATCTAAACAATGGATTAAGCCCTGGCACGTCTTCTCCTGTCCGGCAGTTAAATACCATCAACTCTATGCTGAATTAAAGCAAAACCATGTCTGAGATAAACGATGAAAACTATGAACAAGCAACATGTTTCCTCTATGTGTCCAGTGGTTTCCTGTTCTGATCCTGGGGAGGTGGAGAACAGCAGGCGGATCATGTCTGCTCCACATTTTACTGTGGGTTCAACCATCCAGTACATTTGCAACAAAGGATTCAGCCTGTCTGGAAACAGCCTGCTCAGCTGCTTCAGCCGAGGCTCTCTGGGCCCCAGATGGAACCAGAAGCTGCCTAAATGTCTGTGTAAGTACCAAACGGCCTCTAAACGTGATACAAATTCTTAAAGGTACAGTATATAAAAAAATCAAAGGTCAATGGCAGAAAAATGTGAATTTAAAACTGTGTTTTTATTGATGTGTAATGGCTTCACTGGAATAGCTGTTATATTTTTATTTTCTTAAAATGAGTATTTATATCCACTTGCTGGGCGGTGCACATACATGGAGGCTGCCAAATTTGTTCCACCATTTTTACTACGGTGTCCCTGAATGGACAAAACAATGAGTTTGAAGTAAGAACCCTGTGAACTTTAAAACTGCTGTACCAGCTTTGTTTAATGGGAGTAAGAGCACTGTTAGGATCAGTAATGCCTTAAAAGGCATTTTAAAAAATGGTTACTCATAGTACAGTCATAGCTACACCTGAGACCACTGGATCCGCTCACAGATGAAAACATCTTTGTGTCTGGGAGAATTTTGGCCACTACCGGCCACCGTACATTCACAACAGTGCTGGAATATGAGGTCATTTGAAAGAAAACATCTTTTCTTTCAATCTTTACCACTAGATATCAGTAATTCTTACATATTGTACCTTTAAGTGACTAACATGCAGTACCAGCCCCAGCCACCAAGGGGCCCTAAGCAAAGCATGATTTTTGGGGCCCTCCATTACTATCTGCCCATTGAACATACAGTCGTCCTCAAAATTATTCATACCCTTAAATTAAAGAAGGAAAAATAATCAGTCATCAATGAAATATGATGAAATTGACAAAAGTAATAATAAATAAAAATTCTCTGAAAATCATGACACTGATTTTGAATTGTGGTTTGGAAGAAATATTAAAACAAACACAAAAAATAAAGCAAGTAAACAAGCATGATGGGGCTCCGAAACTAAAATTTTGTTGAGCAACACTTTGAGGCAATCACTGCAATCAGGTGTTTTCTGTAACATCCAATCAGATGTTTGCACCTGTTGACAGGTATTTTGGTCCACTGTTGCAGAAAGGTGCTCTTATGTATCTGTTTATTTTTTAATTATTATTTGCAGCCACAATTAGAAAGCAATATTCTATTTCACCAAATTATAATTTTGGAAATTTTCATTAATTATTAGTTTCTTGTTATTGAATTACTATTGTGAATTTAGCCTTTTCTTTAATTGGGGGGGTATAAATAATTTTAAGGGCGACTGCATGTGTGTCAAACATGTATTTGATTCGATTTGATTTTTGAATTTGTGGAAATACATTTATGAACTAGCATAAAATCTTATTATTGGGTCAGAGTCGGCAACATATATAACTTAAAAGAGTTGTACAGTAGCAACGTTTTTTTTTTTTACAGCTGTGGCTTATAATCTGAAATGGTTGTAAATTCATCTACTAATGTGGCCTGGGATTGATTTAAATTGGCTAAATTAAACTGAGATATTGAATGTCATAGGCCAACTTAAAGTAACAAAAAACAAAATAAATTGTATTTAGACATAAACTGCTTTTTTTTTTTTTAAAGATAAACAGTAACAAAGAGCAACAAACGCTAGAACTGTAACTAAAATCACATAATATGAATAAACAGATCAGAATAAAAAATATACAATACTTATACATTTTACTCCTAAATTACGAAGTCTGTCTTATTAACTTATCAAGTAAATCATCTGAAGATACAGCGGGAACAGGGACCGGATGGTGGTGGAGGTGGGATGAGAGCCTCTTGTGCTCTTGAGAAGATGCAAGACACAACAACTAATATTAACCATTTTAGCTGGTATATGAGTAAAAAAAAAAAACACTCCAGTGTGATTTTCCTTGCAAATGTATCTGCATTCATCTAAAAACAGTGATTTTCCTCAGCTGATGCTTGAGTCTCAGCCAGGTCTGAGGGGGGCTCTTGCCTTTCTGTCTTCAAAATACTTGAACAAAGCTCCTGGTGAAGTTTTAAATAAACTATGAGCATAATATAAAAAGACTGTTCATTTAATCCACATGAATAACTATGCTCTGTAATTGTAAAAAGCATTTTTTTTTTTTATTAACTAACAGGCCTGCATTATTGTAATTAGCTAAAAATTTACAAGTTGTTTTTTATCCCAAAAACATTTTTGGGGAAGAGAAAAATCTATACTTAACTAGCTAGCTAGCTAGTAGTTATGTACTTTACGAGTTTGATTAAATATTAAGGAACTTTATTCACTGAAATCATATTACCTTCATCATCTCCCTCTTTTTTTCCCAGAGGGAAACGTTTTTTTTTCACTGCCAGCAGCCTGACGCAGCACAACCGGTTGCAGCAGAACTGAGCGGAGGGATTAGAATCACTACACCAGAGCTCTAATAATGGTTTTATACAACTTTATAACTTTTATGACAATTGAATAATCACACAAATATGTAAAAAATTGCAGCATAATTCTAGAAATTTAAGTTTTGAAATACAAGTAAACGGCTCTTGGGACGGCTCCGCTCATAATGGTGCGTTCCAGTTGTCCCAAAAACAGCGAGATGAACAAATTTCTAGCTATAAAAATAACACAGATGTTAAAACAATGTTGCCATGACAACAACAGCCAATATTCATGCTGTGTTTTAAAGAAAAAAAGACCGCCGTGAGACCCTAAAATTCAATAACAACAATTCAGTGCTGTTTACACTTGAAACTTATGATCAGAAAATATCTATTGAAGTTTAATAAACACAACAATGGTACCGGACGCAGCCATCTCTAAATCTACAATCTCAGGGTCCTCTGCAAATTACGAGCTTGTATCTCGGGAAAATGAGTTCATCACGTCACCTTCTCGGAAAAACGAGTTTCAAGACAACTGGACTACAATCCTCTAGTTTCCAGGTGAGCTTCATTAAAGAAGAACTACTGAAGGAGGTTGTTCCACATTATTAAGACAATCCCAGTTTCCATGCAGTCTGGGGGAAAAGAAGGATCTTTCTGCAGATGAAAATATTCAAATAAAGGAATTAAAACTTTGGACATTTCAGGAAAACTTCATCATTAACCTCATAATTATTCTCAGATATCATTCAGCCATAAAACTGCAGTTTAATGGTGAAAGGAAACCACTTTCTGTTCCCACTGAACTACACAACTATTAGTGACTGTCACCAGATGATTCCAACTAAAATAACCCACAGTGTCCCCTACATTCCTCACCGGGGTCATCTCTAGAGACAGAAGTTTGTCACAGGTCTGGAGTACACCCTCAGGTGGTTGCTTTTGGTCCTTCCTCTGTCCTGTCCTTAACGTCCTGGCTTTTGAGAGTTTTTATGAGCTCCATCAGACAATTTTTTTCTTGAGCATCTTTCATGTGTTCCTTTTGTTTCTTCTGTGTTAAAGTCCTCTCTGTCCCACCTGCTCTGAAAAGTGTCCAAGCTGGAAAGTTATTTCCATCCTGAAAAGCTCCCACAGCTGGAGCACACAGCATGTTTGACATGTGTAAAGGACATGAAGACTGTCCTGTCTGAGCTGTCCTAGACGGGTTAACATGGGAAACACTGCATGCGTCTTTATTTATTCTCTGCAGAGCATGACCACCAAACCTCATGTGATGGCAGCATAATCCTTCACTGATAATTAAAAAGAAGAAACATTTTATCTTAAATATGAATTTATGAAATGACATTTTCCTGTCTACTTAAAGCTGAGACCTTCGAGCCATGCAGTCACCCGGGGACCCCCTCCTATGCAACCCCCAGCTCCAAGAAGGTCCACTTCCAGGCTGGAGAGACTCTGCACTACTCCTGCCAGTCTGGACACCAGCTTTTGGGTGATCCTGTTCTCCACTGTGTCCCTGGACACCCATCTCAGTGGAGTGGGCTGCCACCTGTCTGTAAAGGTACAGAAGTTCATCTTGATCTGGTGTTAAAATGGTTTCATTGGGCCTCATTCACCAATATATTCTTACGAATCTTCTTAAATTTGTTCTGAAATATGAGACAAAGATAACACAAGTAAACAGAAAATGCAGTTTTTAAATTACGATTTTTATTTTTAATGGGGGGGGGGGGGGTCCAAACTTAAGCGGCCCTGCGTGAAAAAGTGATTGCCCCTTAAACTAACTGGTTGGGCCACCCTTAGCAGCAACAACTGCAATCAAGCGTTTGTGATAACTGACAGTGAGTCTTCTACAGCGCTGTGGAGGAATTTTATTTCACTCATCTTTGCAGAATTGTTGTAATTCAGCCACATTGGAGGCTTTTCCAGCATGAACCGCCTTTTTAAGGTCATGCCACAGCATCTCAATGGGATTCAGGTGGGGACTTTGACTAGACCACTCCAAAGTCTTCATTTTGTTGCTCTTAAGCCATTCAGAGGTGGACTTGCTGGTGTGTTCTGGATCATTGTTCTGCTGCAGAACCAAAGTGCACTTCAGCTTGAGGTCACCAACAGATGGCCGGACATTCTCCTTCAGGATGTTTTGGTAGAAGCAGAATTCTTGGTTCCATTTACCACAGCAAGTCTTCCAGGTCCTGAAGCAGCAAAACAGCCCCAGACCATCACACTACCACCACCATATTTTACTGTTAGTATAATGTTCCTTTTCTGAAATGTCGTGTTACTTTTACGCCAGATGTAATGGGACCTACACCTTCCAAAAAGTTCAACTTTTGTCTCGTCAGTCCATAGAGTATTTTTTCAAAAGTCTTGGGAATCATCAAGATGCTTTCTGGCTAAACTGAGACGAGCCTTTATGTTCTTTTTGCTCAGCAGTGGTTTTGGTTTTGGAACTCTGTCATGCAGCCATTTTTGCCCCCCAGTCTCTTTCTGATGGTGGAGTCATGAACACTGACCTTAATTGAGGCAAGTGAGACCTGCAGTTCTTGGATGTTGTTCTGGGGTCTTTTGTGACCTCTTGGATGAGTCGTCGCTGTGCACTCTGGGTAATTTTGGTCGGTCGGCCACTCCTGGGAAGGTTCACCACTGTTCCATGTTTTCACCATTTGTGGATAATGGCTCTCACTGTGGTTCACTGGAGTCCCAAAGCTTCAGAAATGGCTTTGGAACCTTTTCCAGACTGATAGATCTCAATTACTTTGTTTCTCATTTTTTACTGAATTTTTTGGGGGGATCGCAACATGATGCCTAGCTTTTGAGGAACTTTTTGGTCTACTAAACTTCATCAGGCAGGTCCTATTTAAGTGATTTCTTGATTGAGAACAGGTGTGGCAGTAATCCAACCTTGGTGTGGCTAGAGAAACTGAACTCTGCTTTCCAAAGATGTGACAAACCACAGTTAATTTATGTTTTAACAGGGGGGGGGGGGGGGGGGGGGGATCACTTTTTCACACAGGACCATGGAGGTTTGGATCCCCCCTCACTAATAAAAATCTTCATTCAAAAACTGCATTTTCTGTTTACTTGTGTTATCTTTGACTCACATTAAAATTTGTTTGATTATCTGAAACATTTAAGTGTGACAAAACATGCAAAAAAGTAAGAAATTAGGACGGGGGCTAAACCTTTTTCACACAGCTGTATCATCATTCAGTTGTTAAGAACGGGTTGTTCAAGACAATTGGATGGGGTTTTTCCAGGCCTGTCCGTTCCACAGGTGACTCAATTTTTGTGTCAGAGCATTTAATTAATTGGCAGCAATTGGGGCGTGAAGGAGATTTTTAGCAATATTGTAAAAAAATTATTTAAACAGTCCAATCATGGCATATGTAAATCAAATTAATCATGGTGAAGATGCTTATATCTGATGTTTCGAATGTTTATTTGATTAACACTTTTTCCCCATCTATCCGCATTTATGTCTGTTTTCTTCTCAGCCCAATCAGCAGAATACTTTGGTCGCATATTAAGCGGTAAGTTTTACAAACAAATGTATTTATTCCTATATTTGCTGACAGAAACATTTCCAGAGTATTTATGTCTACAGCATTTCTAATATTTCAGCGATAAAAAAAAATTCTGAAAAGATTTAGAAATTATCTCATAGAGTAGATAATAACACTTAATTTTATTGGGCTGTGGCTAAACAGGAAAGGGGTTGTGAGACATGCAGTAAAGTGATCCAGATTGATGGATTCAAACTTGCAGCCTCCATGTATAGGTTGGCTGCTCTGAGCTTAACATCACCACTATGTAATAGATCATGTGTCAACTGTACACACGGTTAGCATAATTGATTTTCACCTCTTTATGAGAGAAGTCATCAGCTTGTAAGAGCTTTGGGCCACTGAAGAAGAAAACAGTAGAATTCTGAGAAAAAGTCAGAATTCTGGCTTCTTTCTCAGAATGCTGAAATCAAAGTGACAAATCTGACTTTTTTCAGATTCTGATAAAAATTCTCCTTTTTAATGTCTTGGACAATTTTTCTCAGAATTCTATTCTTTTCTTCGGTGGCCCTAATACTCTTCTTTACATCATAGAGACTTTACAGTTATACAGTTTACACGGCATGCAATATGATGTCTGGAAATAGTCACACAGCCGTGATGGACAAGAAGATCTGTTTGCTACAGCAGGGACTATGGAGATTGATGTTAATGATGAGAAATCTCATTTATTAAACAAAGGAAACCTGTACCAGTTAACTCGTCTTTGCATGTCTATACTTACATGACCAGGAAACTGCTGTAAGTAAAGATTTTATGACATCGTATTTAAGCCACCTTCAGGTTTCAGTGTTATGTTTCAATAACTGACGGTGTTAAAGGTAATTAGAGTTTAAATGATGTTGTACAAAATTACACCCAAAATGTGTAATTGATATATACAGTCTGTAATTAAGTTTAAATCTGTAAACTATTGTGTGAACAAATATATACTTACTGTAATTTAAGTGTCTGAATTTAAATATTCTTTTTTTTTTATTTTGTAATGGAGAAAATGTAAAATATGCTTATTTTTAAATTGTGACTTTGCTTTGTCTGATTTTGCATCTGCAGAGTATTTGTTGGACAATTTAAATAAAAAATCTTCATAATTTACACATATTTGATGGAAATAATTATTCCCATAGATCCTGTTCCTTTAATTTTCATCAGGTTCACCATTTGAACAATTCTTTGGATGGAGCAGTAAAAGTAAGACTTAACAAAGGCAAGTAGATGCAACATAAGGTTGTCTGTTTCGTAAACATAGCAGGTCTCTATAATAATAAATGTGATCTAAGTAATGAGGGCCTGGGTCGCAGTACAGCTCTGTGTCTTCCAACACCCCTGGTTTACATTCAAGGATTTAATTGTCCTGCTAAATACTGTGTATTTACATATAAATATGTACTGTACATGTACATATATATTAAGGCTGTCGGTTTAATGCATTAATTAGATTAATGAATTACACTGCAAATTAATGCATTATAAAAGATAATCATGATGGAATCAGAGTGCCAATTCAAATGGCCCGGGCAGGGAGTGGTGGTAGTGAACCTAAAGCTGTTTGCCAACTGCCATTAAACACCAGAAGAAGAAGAAGATGAAGAAGAAGAAGAAGAGTCAATGAGTCACTGTACAGAACTTCATAGGCTGTGTTGGAGCAGGGTTGCATGGAAAGGTTAAAGGACTGCACCTTGAGGACCATTGTTCCCCACAACTGCTTTAGCCGATATGAGATTAAAATGTGATTAATTAGACTAATTAATAAAAAAAAATCCGGTAATTAATTAGATGATTTTTTAAATCTCCTGACAGCCCTAATATACTGTATATTACTGTAAATTAAAATGTAAAATCAATGTAACAGATATTTTTTTTTATCTTCTGCAGACTTTGGGATGGAGAGAGTCCAGGTGGTTGTTGCTGTCTTCATCCCCATCATCATCCTCCTCATCCTCTGCACTGTGGTCTACCTCTACTATTCAAAGTATGTTAAAAGTAAACTGGCCATTAACAGGAAAATAAATAAATTAATTTAAAAAATCATATATAGGTACTATCCAAAAAATTTGAATATCCTGAAAAAGTTCATGTATTTCTATAATTCAACTTAAAAGGTGCAATTTACATATTGTATAGACTAATAATATGTGAACCAATATATTTCAAGCTTTTATTTGTTTGAATGTTGCTGATTAGGACTTGCAGCTTAAGAAAACCTGAAATTCTAAAACACAAAAAATTAGAATATTGCATGAAATAAATTTAAAAAAGGACTTTGAATACAAAAGTCAGGCCTCCTAAAGTAAAATCTTGCATCTGTACTTAGCACTTGGTGGGGCTCCTTTTGCTTGAATGACTGCCTTAACCTGGCGTGGCATGGATGCTACCAGCTTGTGGCATATCTCAGCTGTTATGGAAGAAAAAAACATGCTTCAATCACAGTCATGAGCTCTTCTTTATTGTTTGGTCTCGTCCCACTCAGCTTCCTCTTGACAATGCCCCACATGTTTTCGAAGGGGTTCAGGTCAGGTGTGTTTGCGGGCCAATCAAGCATGGTTGTTGAACCAAGATTTTGTACTTTTGGCAGTGTGGGCAGGTGCCAAGTCCTGCTGGAAGATGAAGTCTGCATCCTCATACAGCTGGTCCACTGAAGCAAACATGAAGTGCTTCAAAATGTCCTGGTAGACGGCTGCATTTATGCTGGACTTAATGAAGCTCACAGGTCCATTACTTATGAAGTTCCTCCACACTTTTGAATGGCCCTTTCCTGACCATCTTCTCCAGGCTGTGATCAGCCCTCCGGCTTCTACACTGTTTTATTTCACACTTCTTCCTTCCACTTAACTCTACATTAATGTGCTTTGAGACAGCACTCTGAGAACATCCAGCTTCTTTTGCTATCACTTTTTGTGTCTTTCCACCTTGTGCAGGGAGTCAATGATGGTTTTCTGCACAACTGTCAGATCAGCAGTCTTCCCCATGATTGTGAATTCTTCTAAACAATTACAGGGACTTTTTTAAGGCTTGGGGCACTTATGGAGGTGTTTTGGATACTTACCTGATTAGAATGTGACAGCTGAACCTACAATACTGGAGCTTTTTAATGTATTAAAAATTTTTGAGTTTTAGAATTTGAGGTTTTCTAAGGCTGCAAGTCCTAATCAGCAACATCCAAACAAACAAAAGCTTGAAATATATTGATTCACATATTATTAGTCTAAACAATATGTAAATTAAACCTTTTAAGTTGTATTACAGAAATACAAGAACTTTTTCAGGATATTCAAATTTTTCGGGAAGTACCATATATGTATATCATCTGCATATAGGTTGACTCTATGGTCCAGGTCAGGGGTTTGGGGTTTGGGGGTAAATGTATTATTTAGTCTCAGAGCACACCCAACTTCTCCTGAGCACATCTCTAGCCGACATGTAACAGAAAATCACATTAGCATAGCAGCGTGATAGCTAGCTAGCTGCTCCAGACATATGTGCTATTACCGGGGAAATGTCGTGTTTTGGTTCTACAGTTTACTCAGAAAAAAAGTCTGTCCGTAAAAGTTTATCAAGACATTCCCTGATAAACAGAAGACCTACCTCATGAGGTGAATATGCTGCTAAAACCTCCGCTGTCTCTCCCAAGAGTGCCGCAGGACGGTTCAGCTTGATGGTTTTTTTGTATTTGCTGTAGATGAAGTCATGCATGACTGTGGTTTAATCTGCGCGCAAGTGTGTTTATTTTGCTCTCCCAGGTTTTGACATAAAGTGGACACAATACTTTTTCTCTTTCTGTGACCAGGGGGTAAGAGGAAGCCCCTCCAATTCTCTCTGTCCTCCACCTTACCTTATGAAAACATCAGTGGAGGAACCACGATGGACACATCAATCTACGAGACAACGGTGAGACAACAGTTTGTAGACGAAACAAACTCATTCAAACTCATTCTGTAGTTTATAAACCAAGTAATGAGTGGAAGAAGGTAGATGAAAGAAGTCCTTACCTTTTCTTAGTTTACTCATTACTAAATGAACTGGGTTGCTATTGTTTTCATTTAAAGTAATGAGGTTTTCTTTTAGGAGGAGATAACACTTACGTTTCCTACTGGGTACTAGGTAAATTTAGTCTGACACACATATCTTGATTCAGACACTTCTGTGGTAATCTGACATGACTCAGCTTTAGTTTGAGGTCTATATTGTACATACCTGTACAGTCCTTGGCATTGTAAAGATATTCTTCATTTACTTTGAGTATTTTATTTCTGACAGGAAGTACAAAAAAATGGATAATCAAGAAGAGGTTAGATACTGATGTTTAGTTCTTTTAGTAGATATGATGTCATTTCAGTAGTTGAAATGTTTTGTGAGTATACTTCTAAGGATTATTTTGTTGTTGCTGTTATCGTGCTTTGCATAAGTTGTATTAGGGCTTTGACTTTTGCCCAGAAATCAAATTCGAAGTTTGTTTGTTTTTTTAATATTCATATTCAAATATATTTGTTAATTTTTTAAAATATTAATATTCAAATATATTCATCCATTTATTAATATATATTGACCATTAAATTCCTAGATTTGGCATCAAACTGAAGCTCAGTGTATCACCATCAATGTCAATACACTACGTGCATGAAAAGCTTTTCAAAGTATTTGCGTGTGTACAAATTGTCATTAATGAGCAGATATTCAGTGTGGAAATGAAGATATAAGGAGCAGAATATAACAGAACATGCTGTTATGGCACAGTTAATGCTCCATCGGTCGCAATTTTCAACTTCACCAGATGTAAACGATGCCAGACGTTTCACTTCCAGTTCAGAACTGTCTCATTACAATCTGAACAAAACGGCATTTTACACCCGCTGTTTTTTTTTAAGACCTGCCACAAATCATTGTGGATGATGTCCACCGGATTTACCCAAAACACGCTGTGATGTCTGCCAGCAAGTGGGTGAAAGGATTTAAGATGTATAAACGGCTTTATTCATGATTATTAAGTGCGGTAGCTCTGAGGCAGCATCATCAGAAGACAGTGAGACCGATACAGTTTGTCAATATGTTAGTCTGATTAAGACACCATGTAATAAGAACGAATATTAAACTCACATTCAACACAGAGATGTATTTGTCTTGTTCCTTGAGATACATTATTGCTACTTGTATTGTTTTCTTAGGTTAGTACTAGCTGGTTTGTGCTAATAGGCCACTGTTACTTTCTCAATTTCCGACGACACGGGTACGGACTGGTCCGGACTGCTTCTCCAGTTTCCACCTTCTTCGGTTTAGCTGTACGTTCCTAGACACAAAGTCTTCTCTCAGCGATAAAATAATTAAATGAAACCAGGATGGCACCGGGTTTCAGCCTCCTTTCTCCCCCCTCACTCGGCCCTGTGACGTCCTGGACTGTAAAATGTTGACTGCAGACACGGTTGATGAGATGATGAAGTTTCCCTTCTAAAGTTCACAATCCATCATCTCCTTCGTAGTTGATCATCCGAGGGAAATGTGTGAAAACTGACTTTAGAATTATATTTAGCAGAAGACGTTGGCTCTTCACGCTGCTTCAACCTGTAAGATGGTTTTATCTCATACTACTATTATATTGCTTTACTATATTGCACTATGGATTAGCGCAAGCATCCGGGAACATTTTGCCAAATTAGTCACATCCAGTTAGCTAGGGGGTGAAAACATTGCTTTGCTCCATAGGGGAGCCATTTGATTACCTGCTTTGTTACTCGTTGATCTTCCTTTAGTCTACTTTGAAGATGCCCAGAGGCTGCCCTGTGTATGGCTGCCATAAACATAACTACCACATGGACATAAGAAGATGTTTTTTCCAGTTTCCAAAACAACAGAAAAAAGCCCAGAACAACGTGATAAGTGGCTAGCAGCTATTAAGCATCAGTGCTGACAGTTAACACTGAAGTCCATGGAAACCTCTAACAATATGTTGGGATCACTTTGTGACTAAGAAGTAAAACTTGTATTGTTGTATCACTGTTTAAAACCCTGTAGTTGTTACATCACAAGATCGGGGAGACTAATCATTAGGCCATTGTGTAGGTTCGTCTAACCAGGCACTGGTGGGCAGACGATGGCATCACTTAGTCCAACAGACAGTAGTTTGGCTATAATCTTTTCCTAGCCTCGGTAGTAAGACTTTTTTATGTAACTTAACCACATTTTAACATTATTTCAAAGACAGACCAACGGAGAATTTCTTTTAAAAGGGAAAAAAGGTTTTAAAGACTCAAAGTCAATCAGATCCAGTTTAAATGGGAGGCGTGCTTTTACCCCCCCACCTGTTTCATGATCACATGAATTCCAGATTGTGACGTGCGCTGATCCATACCATAGTAAATATATTAATACGCTATCTGTCGTCTTGATTATTAGCAATATCTCATTCTTCTAGGTGCTGCAATGGGAAATGCTCTTTCTGGCTGAATCGGAAGTTCTCTAGAAACGGCCGCGCATAAACCCCATTGAAAACGTTTACAAGCTAACACATTTACAAAAAATAATACCCATAACAGGTTCAAATATTAACGGCAGCCTAATATTTATTGGAATAGTTTTTATTTCTTTTATGTTAATATTATATTTGACTGACAAAGTTCAGAGTCAAAGCCCTAAGTTGTATCTTCGTTTATTTTGCATTGCCCTGCTGCTGCTGTGGCATGTCAATTTCCCCATCATGGGACCAATAAACTCTTATCTTTTTCTTCATATTCCATGCTGGAAATCCGAAAGATCACTGAGGTGAGTGTCATCATCAACACTGAAAAATGACTGTCATATTCACTGCTGGTTCGTGCAGGTTTAGACTTGTCTGTGTCTGTGGTGAATCAAGTAAAGGTTTTCTAATCCGTCCGTCACCGAACTTGTTTTTTTCTTCTCTCAGGAAACCAGAGAATACGAGGTTTCCATCTGAAGACACCAGCGTTGTGTTTGTTGCGGGATTAACTAATATGAATCTGGCTGGCTTTTTCAAAGCTCCTCACACTCGCTCCTCAGTGACATTGAGCCTCTTTTTATCTACCAAACAAAGGACATCACGGGACCTGGAAAAGCTGGCCTCTCCATTATTTTTGAAACTTTATTTCAGTAAAGGTTCAGCAGTTACAGGCTGAATGGTTCTTACACCTTTATTTACATCCTGAAGACATCTCAGAAAGCAGAAGGGAACGGAAACCATCATGTCATCAGCTTTTATCAATGTCACCAAAACTACTTTTTATTATCCTGAGAAACCTCCTGGTACTGGGATTTACCTAAAAGAAAGGATTACTCTTCCTTTGGACAGACAGTTGTTGGATTGATGGCTCAGGACAAAAATGGGCCTGGAGGTAAAATGATCCGAACTCAGTGACTGGAAAGAGTTTGGGATTATCCAGTGTTTAAATATTTCCAATGAGCAGCTCTGAGAATTAATAAAACATGCTGTATATTAATACACATTCAAAAACAAACAAAAAAAAATAGAGAGCCAGTGTTTTACTTATCTAGGGTTGATTAGTTAAAAACAAACAGTGGAGGATGTTTCACATGATGGCAATTCTAAAGTGTGGAAAATATCTGCAATGAAGATTAAAATTAACATTTAAATGAAAGTTTTTGGGAATACCTGTCTTTCTTAATTTCACTTAACAATTTTGTATTTCTATAGAAATGTTGGTAAACCTGGAAGCTGCAGACATCACCCAATGAAATTAATCCCAGTGTGACATTTGACGGTCCTGACACTGTGCCTCTGATTGATCATGCGCTTTGGCTACTTGGCCAAGGGGGTATCCCTTTGGCTGACTGGTAAACAGGCATGACTCTCACTCAGCAGTCTGGGGTTGAATCCCACCAGGGCCCTCCTATGTTGTGCCACAGCTGTATAAAGCCCCATTCATACCCTACGGTAATACAGACATGGACGCTTTCAACCGTATCTGTAGGTTGTTTCGCCCGTCAGTATGTCCGTTGCGAGAGAGCTTATGAATCTGAGTGTTCCGGACAAAACAGAGCAATACCATCGGAAATTGTTGCGGCAGTATAGAGTCAACGTTTACAGAGTTTACCCATTCGTGAAAACCGAAGAAGAACAGTAGGAAGAGGACATTTAAAAATGTCAAAAGTTGAAATTACTTTGATCAATTTTAAGTGGTCGGACATTCCACCGCCACGTACACTTATTTTTTTCTGGCCTTTTCTAAAGACAAAACTACCTCCTCTTCCAATGCCATGTTCGCGATAATTGATGGCAGTAAATTTTAAAACAACACTGCCCCCTAGAGGGTGTACGGAGCAACATTCGTAACAACACTGAAACCGGACAAAGGTATGTAGGCAAGTCGCGAAAACAACATTTGGTATGGACGGGCCAGTTTCATCTGTATTCTGAGGTATGAAGCAAGCTTAAAGACACACAACGGAACTTTCAGACCTTAAAAGTCTGTCTTTCTGACTTGTTTTGATGCCACACCAACATTTATTATGAGCATTTTCAAGCCGTCACTGCCCAGAGGCGTCCCGGGGCTCAGAAACGGCAGTACGCAAGTTTCAGATCTGGGATGCGACTGTGACATTTTGGTTGCGCACCGGGTCACTTCCTAGCAAACGGATATGAACCAGATATGAACACTACGGGTGTTTTGAATGTGCATCATGTCGGATTTGGTAAAGAAATGCAAGGAAACATTACAGTAAGAAGTGAGGAAAAGAAAGAGAGGAAGGGACAGAACAAGAGTCAATAGCTGTGTTCAAAATCGCTCCCTATCACGGATGTAGTGCACTATATAGTGAGCACGCCATTTTGTAGTGTTGTTCGAATTCTGTCCACTACTTTTCGTCCACTACATCGTTCACTACAAAATACCCACAATGCACCGCGAATGTAAGTACACAAGGGATGTACCCTACATTGTACTCCCGTATACCACAATGCAATGCGGCCGTGTTTTGTGATCGCAGAAGAAGAAAAATGGCAAAGCAGCTTAAATGTAAGTAAACGTAAGTAACGTTAAAGTACCAACATTTGCTTTAGTGGCGTTGTTGTGTAGCTTTTAACAATGGTCATGGTATTTCTTCGTAGCAGGGAAGGTGTTTATTGTTCATAACTGTTAGCTACCGCTACTGCACGTCTTGGGAAAAAAAAAAAACTTTTCGCCACTGCACATCGCAGCGCATCTACAGACGTCACCCCATGTAGTGTCCGAAATCTTCTCCCGTCGTTCCCTACATAGTGTACATGATATAATGGACTACATCATATACATTACGTAGGGTATAGGAAGTGAGTGGATGATTTGGAACACAGCTAAGATAAGACTGTCTTTTACTGGCTGGAGTAAATCACAGTACAGGTACGATACAAGATGGATGCTAGTTTAGCCACCCTTGTCTTTTAGGCGGGTTTTAAAAGGAAATTATTTTATTACACTTCAATTATAGTTATATAGTCGTCAAGTATAGTTTTTGAGCAGCACTGGAGACCCCAAGTAACTTCCCTAAACGTACCACTTCACAGTTTTCCAACATAACATTACCTCATGAAAACAAGTCGGTGACATTTCATTTACAAAGATATAACTTACACATTCATAACACCCACATACACATTACATGACACCTGACATAAATATAGGTCTCATTCATTAATGGTCTCAGTAAGATGTCAAGTGACAAAGTGGTCGGTCATAAAGTATGAGATTTACCTGTAGGCTTTAAATAAAGATTAAATTATCTTGAAAACTGAGTGGGCACTGTTATATTTAGTGTAAAATCAACAGGTGATTGCACAGGAAAAACAATTCTAGAAATATTCTTGTAACATACTAAGGTGAGCTGATTTCCTAAGTGCCCTGCTCACAGCCCCATAAACCTTTTTTTTTTCTTCTTTTTGCCCCACTTTAATCTTCCCCGCCCCCGGCACTTATCCCTCCCCCCCGCTCCCCTATTTCCCCCCCCCCTCCCGTACAACCTTTATCCTCTAGAAACAGAACCGAGGAAAGGAAAAAAGAAGGAGGGAGAAAAATCTTTTTTTCGGGGTCGGGTTTTCCCCCGGCCCTACTTCTTTTTTTTATATAATTTTAAAAAAACGAACCAAGATATCAGGCTTTTTTCAGGCAATCTCCATTTATTAACAAACACGTTGATGATGTAAATAACAGTGAATATAATCGCCTATAACATATAACCAGATTTTATTTGTTGTATTATTGGTGTTTATTGTGCAACTTTTATGGTTTGTTTTATTGTTGAAACGTAATGTTTTAAGCTGCTGTCTTGGCCAGGCTTCCCTTGGAAAAGAGATCATTGCGTTTAAATGGGATTGACCTGGTTAAATAAAGGTTAAATAAAAATTTTTTAAAAAATCCTGAAACTGTCAATTAACAGGGTATTTCCATCAAAGGACCCCAAGAAAAGATGAACACGCTGCTTCACAAAAAACAAAAACAAAAAAACAACTGACCTGAGAGAAAAGACGGACGAAATTCCAACAGCTTAATGGTTTCAGTGGGTTGCCATTGTCCTGACCACAGAGAGCACCTGACGCAATAAGCCACAGGACAAATGATAGACTGGAGCAACCAGGGCAACACTGGCAACACTGAGCAAGACCCATATTAATAGTTATGTCCGTTTTTGCTGCTTTTGTGTCCTTCTGGTCATATAGTTTTAATAATGCTGCCTTCATGGTTGTTTCATGGTCCTATGTGTCAATTTTATGAACTTTCTGTGTCTCATTACGATGATTTTTTGTCCCTTTCATTCTTGTTCTGTTCCTATATGCTGATAATTTATTCTTGAAGTAATTTTCTGTCCCTTTTTGCTAGGTTTATGTCCCACTTTAGCCATTTTCTGTCCCTTTGTGTTTTTTGTCCCTATGTTTTGTGCCCCTTAATGTTGTTTGACTTTAGAATTACATCATATTCTTCTCGGTCTTCCTTTTGATCACTTTGTGTTCCATCTATTTCCAGTATATCTTTCACTTGATATCTACCAAAACTCAGATTTTTAAGCACAAGCCATGCTTTCATCCAATCTGCGCATGTGGAGAAGAGCTCTTTCAGTTGAGGTGACAAGCCACTAAAGCGACCAGATGATTTATACAGTTTCATCAGACTGATACTTGGTTCATTTTGCTGGTCCAATTTCAGACTGCAGCCAATGCATCTCACACATAGATCTCAGGTAGGAAAGATTTGCACAGATGTCTGAACAGATGAGAAATCCTATTGAGTGTTCTAATCTTAACATCCTCATATCCATCTCAAGAGTGAACTTGATGATTAATTCCAGAATTTCTGGGGGCAGGACAGGGGGTCCAATGTTAGAAGTTGGCACATTGAATTATGAAGATACAGTGGGTACAGAAAGTATTCAGACCCCTTTAAACTTTTCACACTTTGTTTCATTGCAGCCATTTGCTAAAATCAAAAAGTTAATTTTATTTCTCATTAATGTACACTCAGCACCCCATCTTGACAGAAAAAAAACAGAAATGTAGAAATTTTTGCAAAGTTATTAAAAAAGAAAAACTGAAATATCACATGGTCATAAGTTTTCAGACCCTTCACTCAGTACTGAGTAGAAGCACCTTTTGAGCGACTACAGCCATGAATCTTCTTGGGAATGATGCAACAAGTGTTTCACATCTGGATTTGGGATTTTCTGCCATTCCTACTTGCAGATCCTCTCCAGTTCTGTCAGATTGGATGGTGAATGGTGGTGTTCAGCCATTTTCAGGTCTCTCCAGAGATGCTCAGTTGGGTTTAAGTCAGAGCTCTGGCTGGGCCAGTCAAGAATGGTCCCAGAGTTGTTCTGAAGCCACTTCTTTGTTATTTTAGCTGTGTGTGAGGGTCATTGTCTTACTGGAGGGTGAACCTTCGGCCCAGTCTGAGGTCCTGAACACTCTGGAAGAGGTTTTCTTCCAGAATATCTCTGTACTTGGCCACATTCATCTTTCCTTCAACTACAACCAGCCGTCCTGTCCCTGCAGCTGAAAAACACCCCCATAGCATGATGCTGCCACCACCATGTTTCACTGTTGGGATGGTATTGGGCAGGTGATGAGCAGTGCCTGGTTTTCTCCACACATACTGCTTAGAATTAACTGCAAAAAGTTCAATCTTGGTCTCATCAGACCAGAGAATCTTATTTCTCACAGTCTGAGGGTCCTTCATGTGCTATTTGGAAAACTCTATGCGGGCTTTCATATGTCTGCACTGAGGAGAGGCTTCCATCAGACAACTCTGCCATAAAGCCCCGACTGGTGGAGGTTGCAGTGATAGTTGACTTTGTGGAACTTTCTCCATCTCCCTACTGCATCTCTGGAGCTCAGCCACAGTGATCTTTGGGTTCTTCTTTACCCCTCTCTGACCAAGGCTCTTTTCCCATGATTGCTCAGTTTGGCTGGACGGCCGGGTCTAGGAAGAGTTCCGGTCGTCCCAAACTTCTTCCATTTAAAGGGGAAGTTCAGGATTTTTGACATAGGGCCTCATTTACAAGTGAGCCAGAGTACTACTTATCACTGAAGACAGTTTCAACTCATTTCATCCCGTTGTTCTAGTTCCAGGAGGTTGCTGATGCTAATGCTAGTGGAAGTCAATAGGAATCTGCTAGCCTGTCATTTAAACCAATCTTATCCACTCCAGAGAAGATCTGAGGCAAATCAGCAAGCCTATCTGTGTAAATGCCGTATTAAACTAGTAAACTCGTGTGTTAAACTAGTAAAACTAGCCTTGTATGACAAATTTTGCATTACATATTGAGGAACGAGTTTCTTACCAGCTTACTACCTTTGTCAGTGTATTTCGGTTCATAGAGACATGGTGACAGTTAGTTTGATGGAAAAAGTTCTAAATCATCTTCAAAATCGGACATATCCTCATGTATTTCAGAGGTGGCCGTATTTTCAGACTTTATATTTGTGTAATCAGATTCCTTCATGCATGTAGCAGCAGAGGACATCACTCTGCTGCCAAATACAGGAAGTAAAACTTTGTAAACTGTCTCAGCAGCAAAAATCAAAATGCAACGAAATGCAGGTTAGTTTTATTTGTAACATTATTCTGTTAACATGGCATTTACACAGATAGTCTGAAGTTAGAAATGATTTTCCTCGGATCTTCTGTGGAGTGGATAAGATTGTTATTAATGACAGGCTAGCAGATTCCTATTGACTTGCACTAGCATTAGCATTGGCGACCCGCTGGAACTAGAATAACGGAATGAAATATGTTGAAACCGTCTTCAGTGATAAGCAGCTTTCTGGCTCACTTGTAAATGAGGCCCTCTGTCAAAAATCCTGAACTTCCCCTTTAAGGACTATGGCGGCCACCGTGCTCTTAGGAATCTTTAATGCTGCAGAAATTCTTTTGTAACCTTGTCCAGATCTGTGTCTCGCCACAATTCTGTCTCTGAGCTCCTTGGACAGTTCCTTTGACTTCATCATTCTCATCTACTCTGACGTGCACTGTGAGCTGTAAGGTCTGATATAGACAGGTGTGTGCATTTCCAAATCAAGTCCAATCAGTTTATTTAAACACAGCTGGACTCCAATGAAGGAGTAGAACCATCTCAAGGAGGATCAGAAGAAATGGACAATCTGTGAGTTAAATATGAGTGTCACTGCAAAGACGCACAGTGAGATATCTTCATTCTGTTTTTCCACAATCCATGTAAAAATCAACCTTACAGAGTCATCGTGGTTGTTTGGTACCCAATTCATCTTTTATGAAATTGTGTCATCATCTTTAGGCCTACTGTCAATGCAGTGCAAATCCTATGGAGGCTGTTAAATAAAAAAAAGCTGTCGGAATGGGGGGGGGGGGGGGGGGGGGGGGGGGGTCGGAATAGACTGACATCCCCATGGCAGTTCAAAGCACTGGAGCTCGGTGGAAAAGGGGCGCTTCAGCCTCGTCTCCCTATTTGTCCCAGCGGTGCCAAATTAATGATTAAAGGCAAAGTAAGGGATATTGGAAAAATGGTTCAAGCAAAATACATTTAAAAAAAATACACCTACTCGAAACCACGCCTCCAGAGCACAAGAACGTGTGCGCCAATGGTTGTCGGCGAAGACAACTAAGAGCAGCCGAGAGGATACCTTGTTAGCTTGCCAGTAAACAGCAGAGGAACCACGTTTTTAAAAGTGACAATTCCCTCACCTCCAACTCCTTCTGCGGTGTACAACATCCTCACTGCAAACACCAACCCCTCCATGACTTGATCCACTTTTTTTTTCTTTTCAGTGGATTTTAAGAGCAAACAGCTGCAAAGATAAGAGCAGACGAACGTAGCCACGTTCGTGTGCACTGTGAGATGCTCACAGGAGGGAAGGAGAGCAACAAACGGCAGTTTGATGAACATATAATCATTCAATCAATAAGCATGGGCTGTTACAATTTCAATGGATGGGTTTTTTTTCAGTCCTGTCCATTCCACAGGCGATTAATTTTTTTAATTTTTGTGTCAGAACATTTAATTAGTTGGCTGCAATCAGGGTGTGAAGAGGACTTTAAGCAATTTAGTAAAAAATGCTCCTGGAAAACATCATCCACCCTGCCTTTAAATAAACAAAGAACAACCCAATCCCCCCGGTTGGGCAATATCCACCGCCACAGATGCCTAAAAAACCTGTGGGAAACAAAAGGCTAACTAACCTAAACCATTAGGCCTATAAAGTTAGAAAATTAATAATGATTGAAAAAATAAATTAATAAATTAAACTTGTGGTCTGTGCACTTGTGAACAGACCACAGTGACAAAAAGGTTGGGAACCCATGTCTTAAGCTATTTATAGAAGTAGCCAAGCCTTGGCTAAAGTGTCAAGAAGTCAGCATCAAGAACTAGTATGCAATCACATGGTCAATAAAATTGATAATTTTTCAATTTTATTTCAATTGGAAATTGAAAAAAATGTCTAACGCCTACCATTACCCAACTATTATCAAACATTATCACAGAAATCTGAAGGTATTGATGCTGAGACATTGCATACTCACCTACCAAGTCGTCACATAAAGGGAGAAATGTCTCTCTGGGCTGGCCACCACCTGAAAGAGACCCTGATCATGTTCTCCCTTGCAGGCCCTCTAGTGGCCAGGATGAATTAATACATCAAAAGCATCATTTACACAATATAGTGACTATATAATGGCAAATCATATATCTATATCTATATATAGATATATATATAAAACCCCAAAATATATATAAACCCAAAAGTTAGAATGTAACCAAGTCAGTTGTCATTATGTTTTGTCATTTTTATGCTGCCATTTTTATTTAACCTGTACTTAAAGTGGTCAGCCATGAGGTAAATCTCATGGCTGACCACTATCACTTGACATAGGCTAGAAGATGATGGTAAGTGGTCCATATAGTGCTTTACTATACCTGAAACGATACCCAAAGCACTTTACATTATACATCACATTCACCCAGTCACACACTGATGGTGGAAGAGCTGCCATGCAAGACGTTAACCACGACCCATCCAGAGCACTTAGGGGTTCGGTGTCTTGCTCACGGACACCTCAACATGAGCTGTCGATCGAACCAGCAACGGTTCCAAGACGGCCACTCGACTCACTGAGCCATACCACCCCGTCATTCAAAGTGATATAATAAAAATTTATGAGAGGGTATATTTATGTCAGATTTTAAATAATGTGTTTTAGTCTTTCATGACGGTTACCATGGCTGCGGTGACATAAATTAACAAAACCAGTATCATTGCGACCAGTCATTGATCACGACCTTGCTGAGTGCATGGCCCACGGGCTGCATCACAACACGCTGTTATATGGATACTGGAGCTGTGGTCCCCCCCCCCTCCAGCCCAGCAAGGTCTGTAGCCTAATGCTGGATCAAAATTGCATCAACTGAAAAAAAATTGCATCATATGTCTCCTTAAAATCTGAGTCAAGACCTGCTGACAGCAATGCCCTCTAGCAGCAGGATACCAGAGCAATAACTGAAAGTAATCACCAGCACACCTATTAGAGGGCTTTCATACAGAGACTGATTACGTAACCCTCATTAAAATGATTTTATTTACACTATTTCACATTTTGAACAGAGGTCAATGGCTGCCATAGGTTCTGTGTCACCACTGGTCCAGTATTGAACATTTGAAGGCTAGCTGCTTTCCCAGTCTGTCAACAAGCTGCCCATCTCTCACTAAAAGAGCTCAACTTTTTCATTTGTCAGAATGTTGAAGCTTTTCTTAAGATAACAGCGTTGACTCCAGTTCCAGTTATACAAAACACAGCAAGGTCTCTCCAACAACACTGAGTTGCCACGGGAATCACTGAAGTCCCTTTCAGACCTGCGCTGGAAAGCGGTAAAGTGTGGACTTTGTCCTTCATACCGTTTGCATTCAGACACGCGTTCTTTACCGCTCATGTTCCGCAATGCAACTAAGAGCAGCCGAGAGGATACCTTGTTAGCTTGCCAGTAAACAGCAGAGGAACCACGTTTTTAAAAGTGACAATTCCCTCACGTCCAACTCCTTCTGCGGTGTACAACATCCTCACTGCAAACACCAACCCCTCCATGACTTGATCCACATTTTTTTTTCTTTTCAGTGGATTTTAAATGATATAAGTTCCTATCTTAGAATCATTTACTCCTGTGTGTAATATGATTTATTGAATATATACTAGGTTCATAATCAGTCTTAAAAATGAAGTTCCAGCACACTTAGTGACATTTACAAGCTGTTGTTCCTCTCACCAATGCCTGAAGACCACATTCACAGCATTACTGTTATTAAAATGCCCTGTCAGTTCAGCTTATTATGAATCATTGTACATGAAACATACTCAATAAAGTTTATTATAAAAAATGATGTCTATGATAACTTGTGGTGGATGAATGATCCTGTAATTCATTATCTTGATTTCAGTCTATTTCTGACAGCTGACAAGCTATCGAGCATCAGACCAGCAGCTGGACCTAACCGCCTCCCACCCCCTACACTACCTCCCCCCTCTGTTTCTGATGTGCGCACCTGCCCCAGACTACTCTCCCTCCCTCTTCCCCAGCTTCCAGCACTCAGCCTTCCCTTCTCGTTTCGCACAGAACTTGCAATCGTTTTGCGACTCACTCACTACCACAGCAATTCTCAGGCGAGCACATAGTCCTGTCTACATCCTGGAAGAAGGTGGGGTTGGTAGAGAACTACAAAACCTTGGAGTCAGCTGCAACACTTGATTGGAAATGCAACAGTGACTACATCTACAAGAAAGGTCTGAGCAGACTCTACTTCTTAAGGAAGCTGAAATCATTTAATGTCTCAACAAGATGTTGCGGATCTTCTATAAGTCTGTGGAGAAGGTGCAATTAGCTTTGCAGCATCTGCTGGCAGCGCATCAGAACCAAGACTTGAAGAAACTAAACAAGCTGATCCAGAAAGCTGGTTCTGTGCTGGGGATAACTCTGGAGCCGCTGGGGCGATTGTTCAAAAGAATGCTTCACAAGCTGATGAAGGTGATGGAGGACACTTCCCATCCTCTCCCAACACGGTGAAGAATCAACAGAGTGTGTTCAGTGGGAGGCCGCGTCAAGTTCGCTGTAGGACGGAGAACAGGAATTCATTCCTGCCAGCAACCATCACCCAAAGAACAAGACTAACTGACTTTTTGTTTATTTAAAAAAAAAAAAAAAAAAAGTGAGCTTTTACAATACTGAATTCCCTTCGGGGATGAATAAAGTATTTTTCATTTCATTCATTTTTCATTTCATTTCATTTCATCACAACACGCTGTTATATGGATACTGGAGCTGTTATTCCAGTTATACAAAACATAGCAAGGTCTCTCCAACAACACTAGTTGCCACGGGAATCACTGAAGTCCTTTTCAGACCTGCGCTGGAAAGCGGTAAAGTGCGGACTTTGTCCTTCATACCGTTTGCATTCAGACACGCGTTCTTTACCGCTCATGTTCCGCAATGCAAGTCTATAAGTCCCTATCTTAGAATCATTTACTCCTGTGTGTAATATGATTTATTGAATATATACCAGGTTCATAATCAGTCTTAAAATGAAGTTCCAGCACACTTATGACATTTACAAGCTGTTGTTCCTCTCACCAATGCCTGAAGACCACATTCACAGCATTACTGTTATTAAAATGTCCTGTCAGTTCAGCTTATTATGAATCATTGTACATGAAACATACTCAATAAAGTTTATTGTAAAAAATTATGTCTATGATAACTTGCGGTGGATGAATGATCCTGTCCAGCAGCTGGACCTAACCCGCCTGGGTCCAACCAGGTTACCTGTCCACCTGGGTTACCAAGGTAACCAGCGCTGGTGAACTTGTCTGTTCAAGACCAGCTTACCAGTCCAGCTCGGTTACCACGGTCTCTATAGCCCCGTTTCCACCCGCAGCTCTGTGTCGGGTCGGGTCGGATGGGTTTTGGCACGGATGTGTTGATTTCACGTTGCGTCCCCACAGCAAACTGTCCCCTTACCGTCGAGGCGGAGTATTAACCAGATAGCGCTGCTATGTGATTGTGAGACATCATCGCGGTGCAACGGCTTTTAACCAGAGCACCGCACCACACGAGACAGAAACAAAGGAGTCACCCCTGCTTTGTTTTTACGTGGGAAGTGACGGATTTTTCAGCGAGTCAACGGGTTGCTGTGTATTAGCTCCACCTCTTTGGTCCGGATCAGTTAGATCAGTACCCCTACCGAAGGGTACCAAAAAAGTAGGTCGGGTCGGGCCGGATATAAGGGTACCCGTCCCAGTTTTTATCTGTAGACGCAAAAAAACGTGGACTGATCTGGCCCAACCTGACCCAGACCCACTGGTGGAAACGGGGCTGTAGTCATCATGTTCACGAGTGGTCTCCTGGACACTTTTGAAAGAGTTTTTTTTTCTCGATACCTTGAATTGTTTGGGGTCAGGTTGTACATTTAGTTAAACTTATATCTTCTTACTAAAGTGGGGAATTGTGTTGATAACAGGAAATAAAAATCATGACGTGACACAAGATGCAGACTGGATTTCTCCCATAATTCTATCAGGTTTTTAACGTGGTTTTTGTAAAAATCTGATTATTAGTGACAACTGTCACTTCAGTGGTACTTTACTAAAACCAACAATAAAGCCCTTACCTTGTAAACTTAATTTCCCTTAGTTACAATAAAAGGTTGATTTAAAGCATGACATTTTTCAGTATTTATAAATTAGACAGTACACATCCACTAGTTTTCTCTCATCTTTCATATTTTTAAGAAACTTTCCCTTCTTTTCCTTTTGTAAAAATAAAATCTTCCATCCCCGTTTTCATGATGCTTGCTGAATGTCTAGGCAACTGTTATCTTTTAGCTCTCCATCACATCAGAGCTCAGCATGAATAAAATAAACTGCCAATAAAAAAATGACCCAATCTAATCTCATCCAAATGAGAAATAATGTCTGTCTGTCCCAGAACATCTATCAGGCTGGAGTATTGTCCTGTGAAATGATGTTGATTACTACAGTAAAACTATAGACCACGGCTGTCCAATTTGGGGCCCGGGGTCCAAAGTTGGCCAGCAAGTGATTATTTTTGGCCCGCTTCCCATTGTCTTATTTTTTTTTTTGATGATTTTCCCAACAATGTGAAAAGTTTTTTTTCATATTTATTCAGTGACCACAAATTAATATTACCTTGCATTGTGGCTTGGGTGGCGCTGGGGTTCGTCTATCAACTCAGATAACCTCAGACAAAGTAATGTGAAAACTTAAATGAACACAGTAAAGAACAGTGTTATTCATTTCCCACTTTACTTTTAATGAGGTTTTATTTTGAACAATTACAATATAGGCTAAGCATATTTAATTTCTTACACTGCAACATGATTTTTTTTAGTTTTGGCCCATGACCGTCCACCTAAGTCATTTTCGGCCCTCCAATGTGAAAAATTTGGACACCTCTGCTATAGACAGTTTTTTTTTCCTGGATTATAGCCAGTTACTGTGAACATTACACCTTGTGAACATGTTTAATTCAATGTTCAAACACTGCAGTTCTGTGCCTCCCTCTGCTGGTGAGAGCTGGGAATCATCCATCAGTCAGGGAAACTTTCTTTACAGTTTTTCTTTGTTGGTTTGGCTCATTTCTTGAAACAGAAATTACTTTCTCAAAACTACTTGCACAAACATCCAAACCACTCGTCTGTTGTTCACAACATAAATGAATTTCTCATTTAATCCATGAAATTGCAAATGTCTTAGCGCGTGTCTCAATATTTCAGGACATCTTTACAAATGGTTAAGTACAGGTAGACCACAGCTAGCCTACATTTAGCACAATTTCCAAGTGAATACACCTTGTTGATCTAAACTGATTGTTGATTCTAATTTTTTTTTTTTGTTGGTAATAAGCAAATAAAAATTGGCCAGTAGAACAAGTGAAATTTTCTTGATAAGATTTCTTAAAATAAGATGCATTGCCTTACAACAAGTTCCTCTATCTCACTACAATGTTTCTCTTTAGCTAATTTGTCTTATTTTGAGTGTGAAGAGATATTTTGATTAGAAATGAGAAAAATATACTTGGTAAGATTTGAGTTTTTGCAGTGTAAATGTGGAAAACGGCTTTGCTTTTAGTTCTCACTCTGGGAATGACTAAAGGCAGGTACCAGAGGACCTCAGAGTCCACGAGGGCTCATAGTTTAAAAGCATGTCAGATAAATAAGAAGGCCCAAGACCATTAAGACATTTATAAACCATTAAAAGAACCTTAAAATTAATCTTGAGTTTAATCCAGGACTCCACTCTCAGACCAACTAAAACAACCTTAAACTGAGATTAGGAAATTATGTGCTGGTGTAGTACAGAGTAAGGCCTAGTCCTGGATTACTCTAACTCAGGTGAGGATGCTCGGTCCTAGAGAGCTGCAGCCCTGCAGGTTTTCTGTTTCCCTGCTCTATACACCTGCTTCAAATCAGATGGACCCAAAAGCTTATCAGGTTCTGCTCAGAGAATCATTCATTTAAATCGGGTGAATTGAAACAGGGAAACACCAAAAACCTGCAGGTCTGCGGCTCTCTGGGACCGAACATTTCCACCCCTGAGTAAGAGTTATGGTCAGACACATTAAGAGTGTCATTGTTCTCAGGGTTTCCACTCTTTTCTTGAAGTGATTTTCCAGGACTTTACCAGGACATTTTCAGGACTTTTCCAGCTCCTACAGGTCAAGTTATCACAACATAAACTATTAAATTCCACCCCAAGCTTTTGGAGAAGTGTTATTTTCTACAACTGTACTTTATATGCTTTACAGTGATGAAGCAGAGATGAAGTAGAGAAAAAGTAGTGACGAAGAAGCGACAAAGCAACAACGAAACAGACAAAGCAACATCAAAATAAACTAAACAGACGAAGTAGCGACAAAGCCGAGATAAAGTAGCAACGAAGCAGAGACAAAACAGAGACAAAGTAGTGACGAATCAAAGATGAAACAGAGACAAAACAGAGATGAAGTAGTGACGAATCAAAGATAAAACAGTGACAAAACAGAGACGAAGTAGTGACAAAGCAGAGATGAAACAGAGACAAAACAGAGACGAAGTAGTGACGAATCAAAGATGAAACAGAGACAAAACAGAGATGAAGTAGTGACGAAGCAGAGATGAAACAGACGAAACAGAGACGAAGTAGTGACGAATCAAAGATGAAACAGAGACAAAACAGAGACGAAGTAGTGACGAATCAAAGATGAAACAGAGACAAAACAGAGACGAAGTAGTGACGAATTAAAGATGAAACAGAGACAAAGTAGTGACGAATCAAAGATGAAACAGAGACAAAACAGAGACGAAGTAGTGACGAATCAAAGATGAAACAGAGACAAAACAGAGACGAAGTAGTGACGAATTAAAGATCAAACAGAGACAAAACAGAGACGAAGTAGTGACGAATTAAAGATCAAACAGAGAATAAACAGAGATGAAGTAGTGACGAAGCAGAGATGAAACAGAGACAAAACAGAGACGAAATAGTGACGAAGCAGAGATGAAACAGAGACAAAACAGAGACGAAATAGTGACGAAGCAGAGATGAAACAGAGACAAAACAGAGATGAAGTAGTGACGAAGCAGAGATGAAACAGAGACGAAACAGAGACGAAGCAGTGACCAATAAGAGATGAAACAGAGACGGAGTAGTGACAAAGCAGAGATGAAACAGAGACGAAGTAGTGACAAAGCAGAGATGAAACAGAGACGAAGTAGTGACGATGCAGAGATGAAACAAAGACGGAGTAGTGACGATGCAGAGATGAAACAGAGGCGAAACAGAGAAGAAGTAGTGACAAAGCAGAGATGAAACAAAGACGGAGTAGTGACGATGCAGAGATGAAACAGAGGCGAAACAGAGACGAAGTAGTGACAAAGCAGAGATGAAACAGAGACGAAGTAGTGACGAAGCAGAGATGAAACAGAGACGAAGTAGTGACAAAGCAGAGATGAAACAAAGACGGAGTAGTGACGATGCAGAGATGAAACAGAGGCGAAACAGAGACGAAGTAGTGACAAAGCAGAGATGAAACTGAGACGAAGTAGTGACGAAGCAGAGATGAAACAAAGACGAAGTAGTGACAAAGCAGAGATGAAACAGAGACGAAGTAGTGACGAAGCAGAGATGAAACAAAGACGAAGTAGTGACGAAGCAGAGATGAAACAGAGACGAAGTAGTGACGAAGCAGAGATGAAACAGAGACGAAGTAGTGACGAAGCAGAGATGAAACAGAGACGAAGTAGTGACGAAGCAGAGATGAAACAGAGACGAAGTAGTGACAAAGCAGAGATGAAACAGAGACGGAGTAGTGACAAAGCAGAGATGAAACAAAGACGAAGTAGTGACAAAGCAGAGATGAAACAGAGACGAAGTAGTGACAAAGCAGAGATGAAACAGAGACGAAGTAGTGACGAAGCAGAGATGAAACAGAGACGAAGTAGTGACGAAGCAGAGATGAAACAGAGACGAAGTAGTGACGAAGCAGAGATGAAACAGAGACGAAGTAGTGACGAAGCAGAGATGAAACAGAGACGAAGTAGTGACGAAGCAGAGATGAAACAGAGACGAAGTAGTGACGAAGCAGAGATGAAACAGAGACGGAGTAGTGACAAAGCAGAGATGAAACAGAGACGAAGTAGTGACAAAGCAGAGATGAAACAGAGACGAAGTAGTGACAAAGCAGAGATGAAACAGAGACGAAGTAGTGACAAAGCAGAGATGAAACAGAGACGGAGTAGTGACAAAGCAGAGATGAAACAGAGACGAAGTAGTGACAAAGCAGAGATGAAACAGAGACGAATATCCCCCCACCCATTCAAGTCTTTTAAAAAGGTCTGGTCTTGGTTTTCCCTGTTTTCTCAGTTACCTGCAACCCACCCACCCCAGCGGCAGGGAGGGTAGCAGCCAAGGACCACCATGGATTTGACCTTACGACATGAGCTCTGCGATATTCTTGCAGGCTTCTGAACTAATTCCATTTATAGTAAACAAATGTGTGGGAGTACTGTAGCTCATCAAGTAATGGGTGTTCAAGCAAAAAATGTTGCAGCCATACTCAGTCTTCCCCAACATGCCTGAAACCTCTTTGCACCAGCTCAGCATCCTCCAGCATTCAGTAAAGAAGACATTTCACTCTGCTGCATTACAGTTTATTTGCTAAGATTCTAGGGATGGCCATATCGATGGAGTCAATACTTTGATACCAGCCAGACAAAATGTCAAATTCAATACTGTTTTGAGTATCAAGATGCAAGATACCACTGTACAGATACAAAACAAGCAATCTGATTTTACTTCTGAGAGTTTTAGGCAATGAAATAATGTGCAAAAACAGCCAGATTCTGGCTTCTGTGTCACAGGATGATGATGCTACTGTAGGTGATGTTTTTCAGTGGTTATCCCATATTATGTTTAGTAAAATATTACTTCTACAATTTATATATGAAAACTTTCCACTAAATAGGCTACATTTAAATAATCTTAACCTGTAACGTTATTTAACTGAACAAAGTTTTTTTTTCCCCCATATTTTTAATTTACTCATCAATATATTTACTGTTGTTTTAAAATCATTGACTTCCAGTACTTTTGTTCTCAACTTTTATAACTTATATAATAACTATAATCTTCTTTTAAGGGACAAAAAGTATCAGTATCGCTGAAAAAGAACTTTAAACTAGTATCGTATCGACAGGAAAGAATATGGTATCGCCCATCCTTAGTATTTTCCCTTTCCTTCTTGTCATTTAACTCGTTTTCAATGTTCCTTACCAGCTGTGGCTTTGGTTAATATTAACGTTCAGGAATAATTTTACGTATTTAGCTTCTTCTTTTTCTTTTTTTTTAATGAATCTCCCTTCTTCTCTGTGACAGGTTCTGAAAGATGGGCGTTTTTCCGCTTTTGTTTTTCCCCTTCAGCTTCAAGTTAAAACATTGGGAAAACTGACAATATTGTTATGCTTTCCAGTGTGTCCGATAAAAAAAAGGTATAAATCCAAATATAAACAGGTCTTCCAGTAAAGTAGGACTTGCGGGTGAAATGCCGACTTTTACAGGACTTTTGGAGACGTAAACTACCCGATGCTGTTCTGGGCCTGTAGCCTAGCTAGGAGGCAGCAGCTAGCTGACTGACATTGTTTATACAAACATCGGTTTCTTCTTCTCTTGCGGGAGAACTGAAGCTAAATTCCAGCTAAAGTCACAAAAACTGACGGAACTACTGATATGAAATCCTTTGATTACTGAACAATGACAGACAGCTCCTGTGCAGTATTCTGCTGTTGCGTTGTATGTATCCTAGTAATTATCTGTATCCGTTATAATGCGCATGCGTGTCCGGCGGTTCGCGGTTGCGCCAACTGGTAGAGGATGTTGCTAGCAGCCAGTGTAGATGCACAGCCTTTTTCACAACAATAACATCAACTAAATTTGCATCTCTACATCTCGGATTTGAGGACCACACATCCCGAAGCCTCTCACGAGCCGCGCTTTGGACCGCAACACGCCGAATCCCCCGCGCTGGTTTTGGTTCCATCTTCTGTTGACAATGGGAGCGGACTGGTTTGCAGATTTACAAGGCTCCTCTTTGCAGGACCAGAAACCAGAATCATGGCTTGCCAGCTAGGCCGCGGATGGATTCTGTAGCGAAGAGCAAGGATCTATAGATGACAAAATACTGGATGTCTTCTTGATGTTTGCACATAAAATGCGGTGTTGAAAAGCCAGCGTCCGGATTGCGAGATAACATTAATTTTTTGTTGTGTTTTCGGGGCCAACAGCAGCAGCTAGTGAGCCTGCTAGCCTCACAACCTTGACTGGCTGACGTCTTGCCTTCGCTAGCTTCTTTAGCCGGCTAACGGTAGCTAGCGCCGCTTGGCCGGCCATCCGCTGGTCCAATCATTGGGAATTTTACATTTTAGCAGGATTTACTGTCGCTGCTGTGGACCCACGAGCTTTGTACCACCAATTCCGTTAGCAGCGTCTGTTCCTGGATGAATGTGGGACAAAATGGAGACCCCGACAATTGTGTACGATCTGGATACCTCTGGGGGCTTAATGGAGGTGAGGTTGCTATGCTTGAAGGCCTCTGTTAAATGAAGTATTCAGTTATTGTTCGTGATGTTTATTTTCCACAATCAAAATTGCAGTTTTGTCGCAATTGTAGTGTTTAATCAGGAGCTTTGTGATGAAAACGAGTAGTTTGTGTTGATTATGAGGGCTATTAAGTTGATGTTGCCGCTCTCTCAGAGCTTAGCTGCAAGTGGCTGCGGCCACAAAGCTACACACAACCCCTCAGTCAGGATAGATGGGCAGCCATGGTGTCATTCTAAAGGACTGCTTTACTTTTACAGCAAATCCAAACCCTGCTAGCACCCCCCAAGTCTGAGGAGGTGGAAAAGAGGAGTCGGAAGTTGGTGCGAGACGTACGGAGGAGCGGCAGGGCCACCAACCACGACACCTGCGATAGCTGCCGGGAAGGGGGGGACCTGCTGTGCTGCGACCACTGCCCGGCAGCCTTCCACCTCCAGTGCTGGTAGGAGACGTTTGCATGTAGATGTGGACAGATCAGGCAGGGTGCGTTAGCTGCACACATGCTGTCATCACCGGGGGGTTTTACCCGCGTAGCTGTGTTGTAGAGTCAGATGGCTCATACAGGAGGAATTATGCACAGTAAATATCCTGTAGCTGCTGTTAAACTGTTCAGATTGTTGAGTTTTGCCGGTCGGTGCTGTTTAATGAAGTTGTTTGCGCTCATATTTAAATAACCGGAGGGGGGCGGTAGTGAGCACTGTGGTGCTTTTTCTTCCCTCTCTAAAAGGTGAACATTTAAACCTTCCGGATAATGGCTTGGATGCAGATATTTATCACAACAACCCCACATTAAAACACACACGGGGCTCTGTTTCTGGGTGAAAATGCTAGCCGGGTTGTCGGTTGAAGTCCGGGGATGGTTTTTGCTGCGGATGGGAAGTCCTGATGTCTCATTAGCGGACAATGCGCCGTTAGATCTGCGGGTCAAACACTCCTGTTCCTCAGTTGGCGTAATTAAATGATAACTTGAGCACAAAATGTCTATAAATGAGGTGTATGAATGTGGAGGAGCAGGGTGGTGAAGCGGGCTGCAGTCGGTCCTCCCCTCCTGCCGTAGCGGCTAAAAATGGAGTCGGCTCTGCCTCTGTTTACAATATGGCGACCTCCCTGCTCTTTTTTCCTCCTCCAGCGCCATCTTACCAACCTTTTTTTTACTCAGCACTGACAGGATAAAAGGTTTCTGAATAAAACCGATGAGACGGCTTGTCTTTTTCTGAAAGTGAGCAGTGGTTTGTGACAGAAACGAGCTCAGGTTGGGGGGTTTTGTCGCTGCCTCCCGCCAACATCTGCTGCAGGATTCATTAAGTTTGGTAAAAGGAGGAGTTGAGTTCACTGTCACCTGGAAACGACCAAACAAAAGCGGTTTATCCTTATATGGTCAGACTGGTGGAGGCCTCTGCTTTTATAATTAGTCTCCCTACGAGTTGCTGTTTTAAACGAGCATCTTCTGCAGGCTTGTTATGGGTTGTTGTTACCTGCATGCTGAGGAGTGAACTGCTGCTTCAGGTGAATAACTGTGTTTGACTTCAGTCATGAATGTTAAACGCAGTGAGAATAAAAACTTTTAACCTTTATTTTGAGTGAGGAGTGTGTAAGCCGAAATATGTTATTTATGAATAATGCATTACAGTTTCTTTTAAAGTCATACTGTGTAACTTTTGGTCACTATGGGCACTAAACCTGTAATTTCCCACAGCTGTCACCAGATTAACCAGTCTCTATCTGTGTCATGTTTGGAGACGACTTTGGTAAAATAATTTGAAGTAATCGAGTCTTAAAGCAAAGCGCTCCAGGTTACATGATCCAGAGAGACGGAGCTGCTCCTGCAAAGTTACCATGTCTGGTTTTTGAGGAGGGCAGCCCCCCTCAGAGCCCCGACATGCATCAAGTACTGTATATTGGCCCAAGAAATCATCTATTATTAGACCCTTAATACTAATATTATAATATTTGGGTCAAAAGTTACACAGGATCACTTTAAATACAGACTGGTGAGAACTCTGCTCATCATTGTGCACATGTTGTAATGCAGTGATCCGTCCACCAGAGGGCGACATTTATCCTGAAGATTCACCTCCAATCACAGACCCTGAAACCAAAAACAACCTCTTTTTAATTGATTATCAGCATCTTGACTGACTTGTACTTTGTGTTACCATAGCAACCCCCCTCTGAGTGAAGAAATGCTTCCTCCCGGAGAATGGATGTGTCATCGCTGTAATGTTAGGAAAAAGGTGAGTCTCCGTTCTCGTCATCCAGGACAGTTTAGACCCGGACCAAGGAGTAGCTGGAAGTACGCGTCCACGTCAGATTTTAAACATTTTAAAAGCATCTTTTCATCCATACTTGTAAATTGTTTTATAAAAATCACACATTTTTAATGAATAAATAAATTAATGAATTACTGAACTAATTTTATGGGAGGTGGTTGTATAATTTTAAATGTAGAGGGGGAAATAACTTTTCACATGCTTAACTGTCTGCTTTGTGACTAGTTGTTAGTGCAGAATGTCCACATGTCCTTAAAGGGGAATTTAGCTGTTTTTTAACCTGGGCGCTGTTTTCATGTGTTCTTTCATACATGTGAGTGATGGAGAGAGGCATTTTTAAGATGGCTCCTGTATTTAGCCGGCAGCAGCATGGCGGCCCAGCTAATGATGAGTATGGGGCAACTGGCCCCCGCGTCTAAGGTCGCTTTAAAAACCGGCTTTTATCAACACGAGAGCTCGAAGTCTCAGCGAGCGTCCGACAGCGTAGAGAGGAGACGCGAACCGAAGCTTCTACGTTACCCGGAGATCAAAGTTTCTGGTGTTTGTGTTAAATGTCAGGACGCTGAAAAACAAACAAACAAAGCGTCACTCCTCTCCCTCACTCATCTTCATCATTCCTCTTTATCCCTCCTTTCTCTCTCCTCTTCCTCACTCATCTTCATCACTCCTCCAACACTCTTCACCACTCCTTTCCATTACTCCTCTTCCTCACTCCTCTTTATCACTCATCTTCACTCATCTTCATCGCTCCTCTTCACCACTTCTCTTCACCACTCCTCTCCATTACTCATCTAAATCACTCATCTTCGTCACTCATCTTCGTCACTCCTCTTCGTCACTCCTCTTCATCACTCCTCTTCACTCATCTTCATCACTCCTCTTTGTTGCTCCTCTTCATCACTCCTCTTTGTCACTCCTTTCCATTACTCCTCTTCGTCACTCATCTTCATCACTCATCTCCATTACTCATTCTCATCGCTCCTCTTCGTCACTCATCTTTCATCTTCACTTTTCATCAGTCATCTTCATCACTCCTTTCCATTACTCATCTTTATCACTCCTCTTCGTCACTCATCTTCATCACTCATCTCCATTACTCATCTTTCACTCATCTTCTTCACTTTTCATCAGTCATCTTCATCCTTCCTCTTCATCACTCCTCACCAGTAACTGTATTTCTGTCCTAAGTTACGGCTTGCCGTACTTCCTGTGCTGTGTTGTACGTATGTTTATTGCGATCGTGAAAGTGATCGTTTGATCTGCTTGTTGTCAGAAGCGGGAGCAGAGATCTGAGCAGACTAACGGCCTTCCAGAGAAATCCTCCACTAAACGCTCCGTGTCTCCTCCGGTGGAGCTGGAGCTCAACGCCGGCCCGCTGCGCCTCGATGGCCTGCCTCCAGGAGCCGGAGCGGCGGGTCCCGGTCTACGAGTGGCCCAGGTTCGTCTTTTAGACCGCAGGACCAGCAGCCGGCCCAGCAGCCGGCCCGGGACTCCAACGTCCAACACCTCGTCCACCCCGACCCCGTCGGAGGAGCAGAACGACGGAGAAGAGGAGGCAGTGGAGCCTGAGGAAGATGTCCAAGGAGCAGAGCTGGAGGCTGCCGCGCCGTCGGCTCCGCCTCCTCGCCTCCTCAAGAGGCCCTTTCAGCTCCTCATAGCAGCAGCCATGGAGAGAAACCCCACACAGTTCCAGCTGCCCACCGAGCTCACCTGCACCACCGCACTGCCAGGTGAGTCCGCCACAGCGGATAGAGACTAGCAGATCTAACAACCCCCCCCCATCACTCTCCTTTAACAGTAAATGAGATGCCTTTGTTTCTATGGTGCAGTCATGGTAACGAATTTGTGATCTTGCACGTGGAGCCTCTGGAACGTGTTCAGAGCGTTTCTGGGCTGCAGCCCACGTGTGAACACGGTCTGCCACAGTCCACGATGTGTCTCAGCTTTGTAATGGTTTGTTTTCCAGGAAGCAGCAAGCGAAGGAGAAAAGAGGAACTTCTCGGCAAGCCGTTCAGAAGACCTCAGCATGAACTGGACCCCAACGGTCTGGTCCCACTACCAGTGAAAGTCTGCTTTTCATGCAACAGGTGAGATTTCAGCTGCACAACCAGGCGTACGTGTAAATGTACGAACCAGACGTATGAATCTGATGCACTAACCGGACATATGAATGCACGAATGTGACGTATAAACCAGACATATGAACCTGACGCATGAATGTACAAACTAGACGTATAAATACATGAACTGGATGTATAAACGTACAAACTGTACAGACAAGGCATACAAACATGACGTATGAACTAGATATATAAATGTACGGACCTGACATATGAATGCACGAACTGGACATAGTAATGTACGAAGCACACAAAGCAGATACAAATTTCATGTTTGAACTAGATTTATAAATATACAAACCTGATATATTAATGCATGAATTAGATGTATAAATGTGCAAACTTGACATACGAAACTGCCGCATGATTGTACGAACAGAACATAAAAATCCATGAACATGGACGTATTGACCGTTATACGAACTTGACGTATGATCTGGACATATAAATGTACGAACCTGGCGTACGAACCTCTTCGTATGAATGTGTGAACTGAACGCATACCCCAGACGTATGAACTGGCCAATTAGATGCATGGACTGGACGTATAAATGTCTCAACAAGACGTACGAACCTGGCACATAAATTGGCTGTATGAACGTACAAACTGGACATATAAATTCACGAACTGGATGCATAAATGTCTGTACGAACCTGACGCATAAACCGGCTGTATGAAGAACGTACGAACTGGACATATAAATGCATGGACTGGAGGTTTGCCCTGCACCCGTAGACCTGATGTTTCCCGGCTTTCTGCTCACCGTGGTGCGTTTTCTGTCCCAGGAGTTGCCGGTTGGCTCCACTGATCCAGTGTGATTACTGTCCACTTCTCTTCCACATGGACTGTCTGGACCCTCCACTCACAGCTTTACCTGCTGGAAAGTGGATGTGTCCAAACCACGTTGAGCACCTCGTGGTAAGAAACGTAGTCCAGATTACATCACTTCCCGTTTAGTTCTGACTGGAGCTGGGTTTTTATTTCACGTCCGTGTTTCTCGTCCAGCTGAATCAGAGGAGCCTGAGCCTGTCCAGACGCTGTCAGCTCTTTGACCAGTTCCAGGACAGGATGTCCCAGCATGCCGTCAAGTTGGACTTCCTGCGTAGAGTCCATCGGCAAAACGCTCCCAACAGACGCACTTCTCACCAGCAGAGCATGAGGACCATAAAGGTAGACTCCAGCTGCAGCCTGTTCTTTTCTGCCCTGATATGAGCTTCAGAGACTTTATCCAGATAATCAGCTCACTGTGAAGGATTCAAGTGCTGCTTTTGCTCCATTCGCTCATACTGATGGAACATAAGCCATGCTTTTGTGGAAAATAGGAAGTTGAAATTGACTAAAGTGATAATAAATAAAAATTCTAGAAAAATCATAACACTGGTCTGGAATTGTGGTTCAACAAAAACATTTTAAAATAACACACAAAAAATAAAACAAGTAAACAAGCATGTGGCTTCAAAGCTAAAATTCTGTAACATTCAAACAGACTTCTACACCTGTTGACAGGTATTTTGGTCTACTGATGGGAACCTTTCCCATCAAAGTAGCTCTAATGTGTCTGAGATAGTTTTGTTAGTTTTTAAAAAAATTATTATTTTCAACCATTATTTAAAAGTAAAATTGTATTTCACTAAATTATAATTTTATAAAATTTTATTTATTAATTTCTTTAGTTTCCTGCTATTTGAATTACTATTGTGAATTGAGCCTTTTCTTTAATTGGAGGGTATGAATAATTTTGAGGATGACTGTGTGTATGTATGTATATATTTATATGTATATTTATGTGTGTATATATAAAATATATATATATATATATATATATATATATATGTGTGTATAAAATGAATGTAGCCTATTTATGTATGTAAATGTAATGTATGTATCTGAGACAAATATGATTTGTGATTGTTGCTTACCCAGGTACCAGATGCCATCAAGTCTCAGTACCAGAATCCTCCGGCCATGCTGCTTCCTGCTGGGATGCGGCAGTTGGAGCTGGTTTGTAGCGGCGTTCCTGACCAACAACCCTCAAAGCACCTCACCACGGAGGCTGAGCAGCAGGAGGTACGACCCATCAGCTCGAATACTTTCAGGGTCAATGCATTCATAAGATCCTCTTACTTTTCCTTCTGCTTGTTTTTGACATGACTTCAGTTTACTTCAACATATTGAAACCACTGAAACCCCCAAATATTCAGCTCCTTCAGGAGAACGGTCCTCGATAAGAATGTCTTCATATCTTTTGTAATTTCAGAAATATGAAACTGTCACATCTTTTAAACGTTGGTTGTGGCGGACAGAACCCCGACAACTACTTCACACATGGTTCACTTAAAAAAGGTTTCTCATTCCACAAAAATTGATCTAGAGGCAGTGTGAGCGAGACATTTGCTTGTAGATCCGACATCCAGATGTTTTGACGGTTTCCATAGTATTCATCTCTAAGGCAGGGTATCAATTCAAATTTCAAGCATCGATTTGATTCCAATTCTCATGGTTTAAAATCGATTCTATTCAGTCCGATCTTGATTTGGTTTGCTGGTATTTAAAACATTTTTATTTAGCCGTTACCAAAATAACATGACTCTGTAGTTCTGCGACATATTGATGCTCGTATGATATTGACATTCAGCAACAAATTAAAGAAGTAATGGTAGTTCATGGCGACTGTAAGGACCAAACCCCCTCCCTTAATGTTGACACAATTGCCCCCACAAACACGCTGTGGGGCATCATACCCTAAGGCCTGGGATATACTTGCTGTGGACGCAAACGTTCACGCTAGCGGTCTGCGTCTGTGAATATACTTGCTGCAGCATGTCGCGGCCAAAACGCTCAACACCGGAGGCCACGGCTGGGAACAGTGCACAGCACTTGGACACTGAGGTCAATCTTCTGGTCAGATTGGATTTCCGGGGCATTATGATTTTTTGATACATGATACATTCAGACCCAGGTGAATGTAGAAAGTGAACAATGTGGACAACTTCTTCAAGGAAGAAGTTACTTTTGCTGCTGTGAAAGAAAAAGCGGTCTGGTCGCCAGCGGAGGTGGGATGTGCGGACACTTAACCAAAGTCGCGGAGAAAGTCACACGAGCACCTCTAGCGTTCCAGTCGATATTGCACCACGCGGCACGTTAGCTCGCGTTGATGCGAGCTAACGTGCCGTAGGTACGCTGGGAACGCGTGGGCGCTGTGATGCGTATGCAGACGCGTCGCCAGCAGCAAGTATATTCCAGCCCTAACAGATCCAGGGTAGAAAACAGGATGTCAGTGATGTCTACAGTCGTCCTCAAAATTATTCATACCCTTAAATTTGGTCCCCTGTTCATGGAAAAGGTGCTCTATTATTTTTCATCACAACTCAAAAGCAATATTTTTTGTCACTAAATTATAATTTTGTAAATTTTTATTTGTTATTAGTTTCTTCAGTTTGTTTTTATTTGAATTACTACTGTGACTTTAGCCTTTTCTTTAATTGGAGGGTATGAATAATTTTGAGGACTGTACAGCTCGAAACTAACTTGTGCATTATCAAAAATATGACATTAAAAATTCACCGTATTATTTTTTTTTTCTTTAAAAAAAAAAAAGAAGGAAAAATCTATCTTCAGAAATTAATAAGAGAATCTACTCTGAATTCAAAAATTGATGTTTTTAAACAGCCCTATTCATCTCCAACGATGGACAGATTCAGAGAAATCCAGTGTTTATAATTGGTTGCTATGGAGATGAGATCTCTCATCTCAACATTTGTAGTACAAGCATCATTTTACATGAACACGTAGCACAAGGCTGCTCACCCTCCCAGCGACTGAAGCCCCTGAAACCAACCATCTGCCTCCAGCTGCTGCAGAACCAGTGATGTAAACTTAGCGATTAATTTGCCACAAACGGCAGAAAGTAGCTCATTTTTAAGTTGCTGTAAATTTAACTTTGGCGTTTTTTGTTTCTCTGGTTTAAACAAACTGTTCAGCAAAGCCTGGTGTTCCCTAAACTATGATGACTTTGTCACCATGACAACGTAACAGACACGGAACTCACAAGTCGAGGTTTATTTAGTTTTTCATTTCTGTTCTTTCCCATTAATAATTGCACTAATAATAAACTAAATATCCTTTTTTTTTTTTTTTTCTAAACATGCAAAGATAAAATAAATCTGATGAGGTTTAATGTTTGAATGTTGAGGAATCAATGATCGTTGTTTACCTGAAGGTGGATTCTCCTTCCCAGTACGAGTTCTAGTCTCATGCTTACTGGGACATTTGCCAGTAGTAAACCAGTAATTCTGTTTTGTGCTCATAAAGCTGGTGACATGACTGAAATAAAATGGGGATGCACCGAAAATTCGGCCATCGAAAGTTTTCTGCCGAAAATGACCCAAAAGTGCATTTTCAGTTTTCGGCCAAAAGACATAAATCACCGAACAACACGGCCGAAACTTGTGATGTCGCCGCAAACGGCGCATCCAGCATGCGACATGTGCACTTTGTTTTCATGTGAGAACATATTTAATTTCGGTCTTTCAGCAGCCAGTCAGTGACAAACCTGGATATTATTATTTGTTGTAGCAGTCCTACAGAGGCATTATGTAATGCACACATGAGTGGGGTCAAACTAAATATCTTATTTTGAATTTTAATTTATATTGTGCATTGCTGTAGTGTCAGTTGTAAATAAATATTTTGATACTTTTGTAATTGATTTATTGCAGTGCCTTGATTTTAGTGAGGTTACACATCATAAGAAAAAATGCGATGGTTCTAATAACCGACATCATTTCTATCGGTGTTTCAGTTTCCGGCCTTGGTTTGCTCATTTTTTGTTTTCAGTTTGGGTCAAGATTTTTCATTTCGGTGCATCCCTAAACTCCTACTGGGACGGGGCCTCTGCATAGACCTGCTGACTTGGTTTTATGGTAACACATGCTGTTCTGTGTTCAACAGTGGCTTCAAGACGTCATCTCACTCCAGTGCAGCATCATGCGACACCTGTCCGTCAAAAAAAGGGCCGGCTCCACTGCATCATTAGCAGATTTGGACTGTGAGCTGAAAAGCAGTATGAAACCATGTGTTAGATCAGAGGACGTTAAAACTCGGGCCTCTTTAGGCAGGACTTCTTCCCCTGACCCCTGTTCTAACCCCTGCAGTATGCCAGAAAAGTCCCAGGCAGCCTCTGATTGCAGGGCCCCCCCAGCAGAGCTGGGCGCCTGTAAATGCAGCACAACACCGTGTCAGAACTGTAGGAAACCCAACGGGCCTCTGACCGAGCCTCCTAAAGCCAACGGACCCGTAGACTGTACGAGCTCAGACTCCTGCAGGCAGGCGGAGCTGCAGCTCAGA
The DNA here is from genome assembly GCA_023101725.1 of Atherinomorus stipes. Taxonomy (NCBI): domain Eukaryota; kingdom Metazoa; phylum Chordata; class Actinopteri; order Atheriniformes; family Atherinidae; genus Atherinomorus; species Atherinomorus stipes. The sequence goes on along the minus strand of JALJCO010005198.1, from coordinate 52,498 downwards.
CTGAAGCCGGCGGTCCCGGTCCCGGTCCCGGTCCTGGTCCCGGCCCCGGCTCCCGCCTCGGGGCTGATGAACCACATAGGAACAGAAACGGTTAAAAAGGAGCCTGAGAGCGTCTCGGAGGCCTGCGCTCAGAAAAACCGCCCCACTGCCACCACCGTATGGCCCCCCAGCAGCCAGCAGAACCACCAGAGCCAAACGCACGTGCAGGAGGAGTTCATGGGCAGCGACGAGAAACCTCCGTACTCCATCACCAGCAGCTCTCCGTCAGACGCTCCGTCTAAAGGAGGCCAGGAGCTCGACTCCACAAAGCTGGGCTCGTTATCGCCGACTCCAGGTAGGATCCCACAGACGCCATCACCGCAACACTCACACACCTTTTTCCTTATTCATCATGTTGCTTTCTCAGGAAATATTCCAGTTCATCCCGCAGCTTCGCTTACAGTCAGGAACACTACACTTAGGCCTGAGACGATAATCAATAAATCAGTTAATCGCACAATAAATTAAAATGAACTCAATAGTTTTTCCAGCCTCGATATATCACCATGTACGTGTGTGTATGTTTTCCTCATCTCTCGCCTCCAAACACCCTGGATGACAGTAGAGTTCACTCTGCATCGGTCTCAGCACCCGAGACGAAGTATCAGTATTAGCAGAATGAAATGAAGGGAGTGAACCATCTTGTCAGTCGTTCAGGATCTTCGGGCCAATTCCAATTCCTGTCTTAACCCTCAGTCTCAAAAATGCGCGCTCCCATGAAGTGCAAGTGCTGTCCCGATTCTCAGAAGGTTAAGTTGAGGGGAAAGTTCAAGGGCTGAATCGCCCTCAATATTGAGATTCTCTGACACCATCCTTGTGAGTAAGGGCTACCCAGAATGCAGCAGCAAAGACGGCGAGCCACAAATCTTCAGTATTTTCTTTGTTAATGGAGATATAAATATTATGGAAACCATTGTATTCTCTTAGTTTAGGCCCATGTTATGGATTAGTTACCCACGTTGTTGCATAATATTCATCTTTATTTTACGATCTTTCCGCAATAGCAACCGGTGCGGTCAAGCCATGTTGCTATCGTTTAAGTTAGTGAACGTTAAAAAATAGTTATTTTTCTCGGTTCTAATGTCATTGTTTTATCAAGATAAAGTTATGCCTGTGCTGATAACTGTATAAGACGACCGGGCTGATGTCATCTCCCGTAGTCGCAGCTATCTAACGATAGTTCTGCTTCGTTCCACTGCCAGCGTGGATATGTCTCCTCGTGCTCCGCGCAGGTCGAGTCCTAGCGACAACAAAGTCAATCGGGTGATGTGTCGGCCAGCTGACTGGCAGTCATCCAGGAATTCAGAGAACCACAGTTACCTACGTAACTTACGTTATAGAAGGTATTTTCCTTTCAATAAGCCGTGGTATGCAGGGACAGCTGAATATGCATGGTGGCTGCGGTTGTGGGTTGTGATTAAAACAGGGTTAACAGTGCAAATAAATGTACATAAAGTAAATGCTGCTGCTGCTTCTTCTCCTCCTGAAATGACAGCCTGAACACTGCTTTTGCGTAATGCTGCCCCCCCCCCCCCAGTTTGAAGACGTATCTGCATTTAAGGGGTGTGCCATTTTTAAGTCACAAAATAGCCCATAACACTTGGTTTTAAGGGCTAATAAGATTGAGGGTTAAGATAAGAATTGGAATTGGCCCTTTGTATCTGCGGAGGAGGCGGAGTTGGAAGCACACATACATACACAGAGCGCAGCAAGTCCGTTTCGAGGAGCTTGGAAACACTTTTTGCAAAGCCTGAGAGTCCTTTTTATTTTTGTTTGTTTATTTATTTGGAATATTTAAAAGTTCTGGTTCTGGACATTCTAATGTAAAATAAAAGTTGAATTGTTGCATTTGGAAAGCTGTACTTGCCTTATTAACATTACATGAGGAGTTATTTTGGTCTCAGAAATGTCGACAATAATATCGTTTGTCAATAATATGAGGGACAATATATCATCCAGCAAAATTTGTTATTGTCTCAGGCCTAACTACACTGCAACAGTATCTATACCAGTATGCAGAAAAAGGATTCAGACTGTAGTCCTGTTGATAATCTGCAGGAGCACGAAGATATAAGAATAATTTCTGTAGACAAGAGAGAAATATTTTGAAACAAGTGGTGAAACACTTCTTATTTGTCTTTTATGATGTAAAAACCTCTGAATTTCTGTGAAGGGCTGGGCGATTATACCGGTATGATATCGCAATATGATATTTATATGAGAGAGAGATGATTTATACTTTTTTATCACAATATTAGCTGTGTAAATGTTTTTGTTATATTTTTTTCGTAATGACCCGGCTGCACCTCGGCTGACAATAAAGGTGTCACCTGGTTATGTAAACTATCTGTCTGGAAGACGATCCTCTCCAAGGCTTCTACAGATAAATCAAAATTAGCCAGCAAACTATCTTGAATTATTTAAACTACAGGGAGTATTTGTACCAGATATCAGACAGTGCTCTGTGCAGCTTGCTAGTTTATATATATCACCATGGCAACTCGCATCCCGAGAGAAGCTGGTGTGCAAACAGTTACTTTACGGTAGGGCTGCACAATTAATCATTAAAAAATCGCGATCTCAATTCACACGTACATGTGATCTCATTTCTACCCACAACGATTCTGAGGCATTTTTAATCACGAGCTGCTTCACAAATAAAAGTTTCCATTTTATCCCAGATTTTTTTCAAGCGCCCTCAAATGCAGCACTGCCGTTGCCTCCCCACCCCCTAACCAATAGTAAAGAACTACAAGTATGCATCTGCCAAAGAAGTGCTCCAACAAAACTCTTGTGCAAACACGTGCTTTATTTTGATCTACCTTTTGAATAGGTTGTTTTGTTTGTTTTGTTAAAGCTTATTTGTGCAATAAAAATTTTGTGCATCTGTCCGGGGGACTCTGGTGGAAATGGGAAGCGTGGATGTGCACAGCTCCATCTCCACCACACGTTCTCTCCTTCTATGTACTGCTAGTGGGTCAGAACCAGGACAGCAGAGCCAGCAAAGGACTGCTGTCGGCTCCGGACTGCAGTCAAGCCAACAAGTGTTATTTTGGATGTAACTCTGTAACTTGGCTGGCTTGACCGCAGCGGCTGCGGATGGTTCATTATCCACCATCATCATGACGTTTTCCGTGCATCGCAGTTTGGGTCGAGATATTCCAGTTGATTTCAGTTATCATGTAAACAGGAGTAACTGTCTGCTCACGCATGTAAACGGTTTATTCCTGATCTTTCAGAAACCGGAATATTGACCTTGACCCGAATTTTGATGGCATGTAAACGTAGTCAGCGGTGTTTAGTTTTTTGTCATCACTTAACCCAAACGACAGAATGTCTTAAATGTTTACTGATGCAGGTATTGCCTGCCACTGGATTCTTCTTCTGCTCTTTTTGTGCTCTTCCAGCCTCGATGTAAGACGCCTGATGTGATCGTCTGACGTTTCTTCTCCTCTTACTTTTGCGGGTTTTGTTTGATTTTGTTGGAACGCAAAAGTAACACATCTCTCTCTCTCTCTCTCTCTATCAAGATCCCCGACTCGTGTGTGTGTGTGTGTGTGTGTGTGTGTGTGTGTGTGTGTGTGTGTGTGTGTTTGTGTGAATGCAAAATGAAACCGTTCCCCTGGTGAGCGATCGTTCATGGAACCAAATTCTGTCCAAATGTGGCTAATGTTCCAGGACAGCCACAGCTGTCAGATTATGAGGCTAAAATGATGTAAAATGAATGTATCAATAAAAACTAAACTACTTACCAGAGATGTCTGATATCGGATGATATCGGCATTAAATTGTGATATCGGAAAATATCTATGGGTTTTTTGGACCTGTATTTTTACTAATGAAATGTCGCAGGATCTCTTTGTTCCGTCATGAAGTCTCACAAGATCTTGTTCCATTAGCAGCGGTCCAGAATGTAGAAAAGTCCCTGTTATTCCGGAAGAACTTCATATCCCAGCATTCCTTTCAGTTGTGACTATGGTGCAGCTGCTGCTGCTACAGACTGACTTATAATATGTCTGGTTTTAAGTTGTTGGTTAAGTTACCAAGTTGTCAAAAACATTAGCCATTAGCCACATGTTGGCTAACACCTGCGAGTATGCGATACATGGCAGCATTGCTGATGTTTAATCTGACTTTGAAACCTAATTGCTTTGATGAAGTGAAGTGTAAAGTTGTCTAAAATGGCTCTGGCTGAATTAAGGATGTTTTGGGATCTTTGTTCTCGGAGCAGAAAATAGTTGTATCTCTCAAAATATGAGAGGGAGACGACACCTGTAAAATCAAAAACCGAGTATATGCAGGAACCTGAGAATTTTGTGGATTTGTGAGTTTTTTTCTTGTTGGCATACACTATATATACTGCTGGGTATTGTAGTTCATACATTGCTTGGTATCCTTTCATTCAGAAGCTCCCCCCCGTTAGTAGAAATACAGAAATTTATTATAAAATGAACCATAGATTTCTTCTTGTCTGATGTCTTTTGCTTGTATTTCGCTCCGAACAGATTAAAAGCCATTCGTAATCATCAATGTTTGGCACAAAGTATTGTTTTGTGAACATTAGGGTCTAAAACTTGAGCGACAGGTAAAGGCCATAGTAATATTTCTGTTTTTTATACAGGCTGATTGGATTTTAAAAAGTTAACTTTGGTTTTGGTTTTCTTTAAAATTAAACCAGGCATTAGATTTTAAAATTTCAGGTTAACCTTCTTCAGTTTCTATTGTTTTCTGATGTTTTCTCCCAAAATGAGAGAAGCATTCACAGGATAGTTTGGAGGATTTTACCATATTTTCCAAACTGCAAGTTGCTTCGAAGTACAAGTCACATCAGTCGAAAGAATGAGTCATGAAGAGGATAAAAACATACATTTGATGTGGAAGGGCGCGTTATTCAGCACACTGAACAATTTTGACATAAGGTGCACCTGATCGTAAGCTGCAGGATCAGTCGTGACTTATTGTCCAGAAAATATGGTTCGTAATAAAGAACTTGAATGAGTGCTTCACCACTTGTTTAAGATCTTTCCAAGTGTAGTTGTGTGCCTGCTCCGTCCTGCAGCCAGCACTCATGTCCTCGTGTTGTTTGTCCTGCAGACATCAAGGCTGGTCCTGGACTGATGGACACTCTGCTGCCCAGCTCACTGTCCTCTCTAGCGAACCTGTCCACCTGCATGAAGGATGGGAAGGAAGATGGAGGTAAGAGAGGTGTGGCTGCATTTAATCTGCTATGAGACCGTGGTGTGGTGACGCGACGGTGGTTGTGTGCAGGGATCGAGCTGGACAAGCTGGACGCAGAGATGATCAAACTGCTGGCCTACCAAAGGATCCAGCAGCTCTTTCCCCCCAAAGTCCCCAGCACTCCACCCCCCCCAGCCTCCAGCGCTGCCTGTAAAGCCCCATCGCCCTGCCCTGACAGTAAGACACTGACTGGTCTCTGCTGTCCGAGGGAACCTGGATCTCTGGGTCTAAATCTGCTCCTCATCCTCTGCAGGTCAGAAGAAGGTCCAGGCCAGGGCGGTCTTCTACCCTCTGACGGGAAAAGGTGGAGCTGTCAGCATGTGCTACAGGACGCTACACATAGGATCCGGTAAGTTGCCGATCCACGACCTCACAGATAATCAATCTGATCCGTTTGGTTCATGTTGAGATCAGCATCATCCAACACAATATTTGTTTCTGGAAATGAAAAATGTTTTGCAGTTTGTGTGTCGAAGATTAGTCGCCATAAGCGTCTCCTACTGGACAGAAAAAATCATGGCTGCTAACCAGGACCACAGCGCCCTCTGCGGGTCCTGGTTCTCCACAGGGGAAGGGATAAAGTGGTGGGTAGGCTTCAGGACACATCACTCCCTGGAGTGTCTGCAGCCGTCCTCCTCCCTGGTCGGACTAAATGCTGCACTTGACCCAAAATCGCCTGAAAAACCACAGTGACTCAGATGGAAGCTTTAAAAGCTGAACTAACACACCTGAGGCTGATCGCTCCGACATGTTTCCACTCCAGACTCCGATGCACCTCCGAGCTTCACCAGGCTAGTGGATCTATGCAGCTTGTTTCATCCATGACGTTTTCAGTGTCTTACAGAGTAGAAGATGGATAGAAAAATAGAAACCATACAGAAACATTTAAAATCTGATAAGACATGATTAAAAGAAGTGGAAAATCATAGCAGAATCGCGTTTAATAACTGACACGAACAGAAGTAAACGGCCGTCTTCATGCAGGCGCAGCAGAACAGAGGTTTGCCCTGGACTCCAACATTTCTACATCTGGTGGAAGTTTGGTCTCCATGGGCAGATACATGCTGCTTCTCCATCTTTAGTCTGGTCTTGGCCCTGGACTCTGGTTTGGTCCGGGCCAGTCTGTGGTCTGGTCTAGTTTTGGTCAGGTTTCTAGTGTGGTCTCTGGCCTAAATTCTGGTCTGATGTGGTCTCTGGCCTGGTCTGGTTTAGGGCTGTGTAATTAATCAAAATTTAATCGCAATTTCAATTTTCATGTCAAACAGTTTTGAAACTCAAATAATCGAGTTGAAGCAATTTGTGCCATTTTTCTTTACACAATTTCTGAAAGAAAAGCGCATGCGCAATATATTCCTTTCCACACGGCCCTGCTGCAACCTACATTCACCAAGCTGAAGAGTGAAGGAGGTGTGTTGTGTTTTGTGTTATCAATAACAAAAAATTTTTGGATAGAGAGAAATACTGAATAAATGCATTATTTGAAATCGTGATTTCAGTATTGATCAAAATAATCGTGATGATGATTTTTTTCCATAATCGAGCAGCTCTAGTCTGGTTTCTAGTCTGGTCTCTGGTCTTATTTCTAATCTGTTATCTAGCCTAGTCTCTGGTCTGGACTGTGGTCTGGTTTCTAGTCTGGTCTCTGCCCTGGTCTCTGGTCTGGTCTGATCCAGGCTGATCTCTGGTCTGGTCTCTGGCTTGCTCTCTAGTCTGGTCTGGCCTGGTCTCTGTTCTGGACTATTACCCTGGTCTCTGTTCTGGACTAGCTGACCTATGTCCTTGGATCTAAGAGTGCTGTTGGGTTTCTTCTCTGACGCAGGTGTATCATATCACAGATGTATTTTGGGATTTAAAATCTACTCTGTTGCTGTCCAGAAACCAGTATAAACTAAAAAACAGTGTAAAGATGTTAAACTCGTGTAACGTGTTCAAATTGGTCCAAGTCCTGGACCTGTTAAAACTCCAGCAGCAGCAGACTTCTTACTGGGAAGTCCTGTAAAAGACTGTTACAGTAGTCCAGTCTCCTGATAAATGGTTTGGTGTAAACCAGTATGGAACCATTAAACTGGTTTCATTGCACAGGTGTTGCTGTAAACCAGTATGAAACCATTAAACACGTGTTGTTTACAGGTGCTGACATGGACGTGTGCCTTACCAACTACGGTCACTGCAACTATATATCGGGGAAGCACGCCTGCATCTTCTACGATGAGGTAGGAGTCTGCACATGGTGGGACCAGCTTCTGTACTGGGGGGGGGTAATTGTCCAGAGTGAAGACGGTTTTCTGTGTCTGTCTTCAGAACACCAAGCATTATGAGCTGCTGAACTACAGCGAGCACGGCACCACGGTGGACAATGTCCTCTACTCCTGTGACTTCTCTGAGAAGGCCTCGCCGTCTACCCCCAGTGGCCTGGTGGCCAAAGTCCAAGGAATTATCCGTGAGTACCAGTTTGGTTCAGGTTTATCCTCCTCCTGTTCCAGAGCCCTATCAGTGTTCATGTACGCCTCCCTGGCTGCTTGCGTTGTATCGCATGACACCCTGCGTGTAACGGAAGACCAGCAGTGAAGTTGCCGAAAATTTGCTTACATTATCTATTGTAGATGATCAGCGCTGCCTACGCAGCACCGCTGGTTTTCAGTCTGGTAGCGTTTATTTTAATGAAGCTCCAATGTAGTAACAGTGATTGTAAAATGTACATGAAAAGAAGGAAAATGACCGTCAAACATTTAAACAACATTAAACTAGACAACACAACAGTTGGCATACATTTTAAATTTTATCTACGGAGGAAATATTTACATTTGTGGATTTTTATGGACTCTCTAGCAGCCATCTTGATGGTGATTCGCAAATTTGTCAAACCCTTCGTTTTAAGGGTGCATGTGAAAACCCCTTGTTTGAAGGGGTATAATCCAGGGGTGTCATGATGTTGGCAATATAACAATATCGTGGAAGGCAAATTGCCAGAATATCGGCGTGGTCTTGTCATGATATTAGACAGTGTGACTTAAGACAAAAATAACAGTTTTCAGTTCGCTGTAAGCAGCGCATTATATACTAAACTACATCCTTTGACTGTCACAGAACAGTTAGAAGCTAGTTAGCATTAGCAGCTTCCACCAACTAAAAAGGCCTGGACTCGTACATAAGTGCGATCAAGGAGTTTTTTCCCCCCATCTTTATCAAATTAGCTCTTTTACCACAAAATATTCTGTGTATTTTTCTTAGAGATAAGAATCAAAACAGGTCTAATCCTTTTAATTTATGAGAAATCATACAGGAAAAAAAGATGCTTTAGAGGGAGTGAAATCATGGAACCTGTCGCTGCAGGTCCCGTCTAGTCTCCGGTGGTCCTGTCTTGTCTCCTGTGGTCCCATCTTGTCTCCGGTGGTCCCATCTCGTCTCCGGTGGTCCTGTCTTGTCTCCGGTGGTCCCATCATGTCTCTGATGGTCCTGTTCTGTCTCTGTGATCAGGTCGCAGTAAGAAGCGTGAGGAAGACGAAGGTCCCAGTCCCGTGGTGGGTCTGCTGCCAGCAGGTGGGGTGATGAGCCGCCATCCTGGGGGGGCGGCGGAGCCGTCGTGCAGCTGCAGGGCGAGCAGCTCCAGCCTGATCGGGGGCAGCGGGGCGGGCTGGGAGGGAACGGCGCTGCTCCACCACGGCAGCTACATCAAACTGGGCTGCCTCCAGTTCGTCTTCAGCATCACCGAGTTCGCCAGTAAGCAGCCCAAAGAGGAGCAGAGCGTCCCAGCCCCCCCACCAGCAGCAGCTCCAACCCCATCACCACCTCCCCCCTCCACCTAGCACTGCCACAGCGAGCAGCCCCTCCAGCCAGGACGAGGCCGACGTTGAAACTGCGCCCCCCCACCAAGTGCCCGTACTGCCCTCCAACTCGGTTCCATAACCTGCACAGGAAGCCCCTCCCCCCCCCAATATTTTTGTTTTGCACCTTTCAGTGAGGACGAAGGGAAACGTGCACAGCTGGTTGGTGAACAGGGAAAAGTCCTTTTCTTTTTAATGCTTCTATCTTTGCATGAACTTGAAGTAATCTTGACAATCTCTTCTGTTTGTGAACGACTGACAGTAATCTTGTGTTCAGACCATTAGGACTTTGAGCCCACATTATTTAATGAGCTCAATATTTCTTTTTGCCAGTATATATTAGTTTTGTATGGTGTAACCTTAGATATGTCAGTCAGTCCATTTAGCACAGACCTTTGTTTTTGTTTTTGTTTTTTGTAGCATTGGATTCCATATGTTCTAATTTCTTTTGCTGCTTTTGCACCACAGGTAGCTATATGTATGAAAACATACATGCTTACACACTATATGTACATATATATTGTAAATATATATAATTCAGTGCCTCTCAATTGGAGAAACATTGGATTTCATGTAGATTTACCATCTTTTTTTGGTTTTTAACTGTACAGTCCATGGAATTTGTGATACTGTGTAGAGTACCAGAGGTTTTGTGATAAAACTTGTTCTTAGTCTGTACTTTCCGCTGTAGTCCATCTGTAAATACCATCATGGTTTTAGCACTCATTTTAACATCATGTGCTGCTCTGTATATAAGCACTCTTTGTCTGTACCTGCTTGTCTGTTAAAACCTGTAAATACAGAAGATTTTCTAATAACAGCCTCAGAGCAACATCGTCCTCTTTCTCTGAACAAGGTTTTATGACAACCTGTGAAAAATGAGTTAACGTGAAAGTTTTCTCTCTGAAAATAAACCCATTGCTGACTGGTGTTACATATTTACAGCAAACCACTTCCAGCCCTTTTTAAAATGGTCTGTTTTTATCTTATTTACCACCATCACTGATCCATATATAATATTTCTAATTGACATTAATTTGTAAGCTATCTAATTGTATTTTTATTCAGTACACCCCCACCCCACCCCTCCCTTATTATTTTACTGTATTTTTATATAAAGAAATTCAGGCGCTAAAGGTGATGCCTACAACAACTTTTTCCATCAAACAATTTTTCAAATGGGTGCACAATTACGGCTTAAATTTTAGTGATTTTTTAAAAAAATGGCATATAAATGTTTATTAATTTTGAGGGGTCCAAAATATATAAATATTTACACCTGATTACTATGCCAACTTCTACACAAAGATTCTGTCCCATTAGCATTAGCTGGTATTAGCTGAGGAAACTGCTAGCTTTATTGCTGTGTGGAAATGGCATCTTCCTTCTTGCCTTACATTTCTCAAATGCAAGCGGACAGAAAAAAAATTAATCATTTGCTAATGCTAATTAATGGCTAACTGATTATGTAACGTTGCTAATGCTAATTGAGTAAGCGAGTGCGTCACCTACTGATGAGGAGGTATTAAAGTTGTAGTTGTCACCTTTAAAATGTTAAAAGTAGATCTTGTTGACACAACATTATTGTGTAACTGTTCCTGATAAATTTCACACGTGCTGTTGGTAACTGGTCAGAAATATTTAGACGAGGACATAAACTGGCCACATCATCATCCCCCAACGGCTGAATATTTTTACTGTTCTAGAAGAAATAAACGCAGTAAAAACGGGAGGTGGGCTTTAACAGACATGCAAAATGAAAACTAATAAGGTCAAAATAAATACATACAGATATAAGAATCAATTCAATCTTTTTATTTTCCTTTTTTTTTTTAAAAGTTAATTTAAGAGCAGCAGTTAGTCCAGAGATCCATGGTGATGGCATCAAAACGCCCACATTTGTCCAGAAAGAATTTTTATTTCTCTTTTATCCAAGAAGTTTTATATTGTCTACCGCTCTATCTACAAGTATCAAATAAATTAAGTTCAATGTTCACTAAAGCTCACTAACAGGTAAAATCGATTAAATATAAAATAAAGTGAAATCTAAAATGATATACGTGTGGGATCAGGTTTGCTTCATAGAGACGGGACCAGGTCTCTGGTGTGTGTTTGTGGCGCCATCTAGTGGTCACATAAGAAAACGACATCACAGGGAAAAGAAAAATAGTAAAAATAAAGAACTTCTGAAAGAGGAAATACCATATGGAAAAGTAAGTATCCACGTATCCCTTATCCTTTTTTTTTTTTTTTTTTTAAATCCAACACACTTGTCCTCTCACCCTTTTTACAAGTAAACCCAACTGCAGCCACAGACCCAGAGGCGTGTCATGAAATTGGGCGTGGTTTGTACTGAAACTGGGCGTGGTTTGTATTGAAAGTGGGCGTGGTTTGTACTGATGCGGACGGGTGGTCGTTAGGGTTAGGGTTGGGTTCCACTCACTCAAACGGCGGGCGTGGTTTGTAGTGGCTCCGGCTGCAGCTAGGTGCTACTCCGTTATGGATCACCGCGAACATCCGGGAATTTTCGCCAAATTCGTCACATCCGGTTAGGTAGGAGGTGAAAACATCGCTTCGTTGCATAGGGGAGCCACTGAATTACCTGCTTCATTACTCGTCAATCTTCGTTTATTCTACTTTGGAAATACCGAGAAGTCCCGCTGTGTACGGCTGCCATAAACATATCTATCACACAGACAAGAGAATATGTTTGTTCCAGTTCCCAAAACAACAGAAAAAGTCCCGAACAACATGCTAAGTGGCTAGCTGCTATCAAGCCCATAAATGCTGACAGTTTACGCTGGAAACCATGGAAACATCTAACAATATGTTCCGATCACTTTGTGACTGATAAAAAAAAAGCATATAATGTGGTCTCACTTTTTAAACCCTGTAGTTGTTTTTGTACAGATGATAGAAAACACCATTAAATCAGTGGATGTACAGAATCACAGCGCCGCCCGCTGTTCCCGTCTCCTCAGGACTGTTAACGATCACGTTCATCCAGATTACTGCCATCAATGTTCCCACATAAGAATAAAAGCATAAAAAGCGGCAGAAAGGCATTTGCAGCATTATAAACATGCACAGTCATAACCAGTTACATACAGATGAGACTGCCGGTAATTTATAGCTTTATCAATGAGAGTAAACTCCTGAGAAGTACATCAAAGAAATACCACCATTTCTTAAAAATCCGGGGAAAATTAATATTCTATAAAAAATAAATGGCTTGAACACGGGGCTTACCTGATGAAACCAAACACATCATGAGATCGGGAAACTGATCATCAGGCTGTTATGTACAGGTAGGTTTGTCTAACCAGGCTGTAGCAGCAGAAGATGGGCATCACTTAGTCCAACAGATACTAGTTTAGCTTCGTATCTTCTTCTAGCGTCGGCAGTAAGACTTTCAGTATAACTGGACGTCATTTCTATAATATTTCAAAGACAGACCGGCGGAGAAAAAAAATTTAAAAGAGTGCAAAAGCAGTTTTTGAGGCTCATAGTCCATCAGACGCCGTTCAAATACGAAGCATGTTTTCACCGGGACCAGCTTCGCGGTCACATGAATTCCGGGTTGTGACGTAGGCTCGCGGTGATCCATAGACCTTTTTCACAAAAACCGGAAGTACGTAACGGGCGAGAATCCGGTCTTCCTGTGAGGGCCAGACTTCAGTCAAACGTCAAAAATGGATCATGTTTCCACTCTGGATTTTACATTTGAGCCCGTTTACTCGACTCTCCCTCGATCTTAAGAACCAGAAGTTTTGCCCGCATTGTTTCGATCATGTGACCAACGATGCATTGTTTTGTCATTTGTATGTGTTGAGCTGCTCCCGGGATTTTAAAGAGACAGAGTTTGTTAATAACAAACTTTAAATGTAATTCAATCACGTCCGAAACCTAATGTTTATAGAGGAGGTTTTACCTCGCGATCATAATCATTTCTGACATAAGAAAGCATCAGATTAGAATGAAATTTGCAGAGCCGCTCTGATAACATTGACATGAAATAAAGCGTGACCATGCAGGTGTTATTAATGCATCCAGTACGTGCATAATGTCCGCAAATTAACGTATAATTCCTAAATTATCGCCTCTGCTGAAATAATGTTTTTTTTTCTTTTTAAAGATTATATAGGTTTGGTCAAACTTCCCTGATCACTCTGATTTCAAAATTATTGTTTTTAAATGATCGTGAACAAAATAAGGATCACAGATGGTAGAATATCGTTGTAACGTGTTAAACTGCAAGAGATCGTGGTTCATTCTGAGTTTGAAATAAAATTAAATAATATTCTGTATGTTTGGTGGCTTTTATTTAACATGCTTCTGTTGTAGCTTTGAGTAACATACATGTATTATTTTAGTACAGCTGTGGGTTACCGATGTTTTCACGTATGTTATAATGAGAGGCTGAGACGAGGCAGTTCGAGTCCAGTAAAAGATCGCTGGACCCGAACTGCCTCGTCAGCCTCTCATAACATACGCGAGAACATTAATCCACGGCTACAAAGCAGCATCATGCGCTGCTGTTCAACACAGTCCACCATGAAGATCCACAGATGACAGCAGCCACGACTTCACACAACACAGTTTAACTATCTCCATGCATGCAAGGGCAAAAATATAAAAACTCTTTTCTTCTGCTTTAACACTAATGGATGAAAACAGTAACTCAGGACTGAGGCAAGAGTTCAGGACATCATTTTATTGTATTTATTTTATTTTATTTTTGCTCTCTGACCGTATCAAATGTTTCCAGCAGGGATCGATGCGGTTGCATTCAGTATAACAGTCTGTGCTCACGGCAGTCGTGTCAAAATGACTCGGCGTTTAATGACGCTTCGGTTTTTACGTCCCCATTAATGTCTATCAGCGATGGATGTTGAAAAGTCATGGAAATGGATGTTGGACTGCTTCAGAGCAAAAGAAAAACAGCCTGGTGCGCTGCAATGACTTGACTTTCCAGCATAAGACACTGTAGTCGGAAGCAAAGATCCTCGCCCGTTAAGTATTTCCGGTCAAAAAACAAGGAAGTGTGAAAAAGGTCTATTGACCCATCAGCAGTGTTGGACCCTGAACGCCACACCACTGATGTCTTTCCTCCTTTTCGTACATCCTGTCCTGTTGAAAGAAGCTCATCATTTTATTTGATCTTAATATCCTATTTTAATTTTTTTTTTCAAAGAAAACAGACTTTTACCGTAATCCCACTGAATGTTTTTATCATATCTGTTAAACGTTTATTTGGTTTGAAAGCGAACTCCAACCCCGTCTTTCATCTGACAATACAAAAGTCAACATTTTCATTTATTTAACAAAGTCGTCACACACTCTCAAAAACAGATTAAATTTACATCTCATCCTGTTTTAAAGATTACATGAATCCACGCAGTGACAAAGTCATCATATACTTTCATCTGTCATCTTTTCTCCTTCATCTGATGGCTACTGTCCATTTTACATGAGCCTATCAGCGTGTAGAAAGCTGGAATAAGGGAAATCCTGGTTTATCTAATCTGGCTTATTTAGACAGAGTTCCGTTCAATCAGTGTGGCTTATTTGAATGCACACTGGGTTACCATAGTAACTCATACCGTAAAACTAGCCGATCCTGGGCAGGCTAACCACAGACCTATATACATATATATATACGTATATGATGTCTATGAGGCTAACGGTCAAACCATAGATATCAGCCGATATCCAAATAAACACTAGATGGCGCCCCCGCTGTTGGAGATGGAGTTCAGGACATGCATGCTCCAACAGAGGAAAAGTTCATCACAACACACATCATGTGTCATGTGATAAACGCGTTTTTCTGCCACAAGTTTAGATCATCTTAGCTTTTATTGATCAGGTGATCAGAATGATCAATGCTCTGATATCAAGGAGCAGAGTTCTCATCCAGAAATCACGAAAGCAGAATTCAATCTTTTTTTTTTTTTATTTAAAAAATCTGGAGCAAAGTTGAACTTTTCAGGAAAACACGCCTCCAGCTTCCAGGACCGGTTCCAGTCCAGGGATTTCAACCAGTTTTTCCGCCTCGCTGTAATCTGATTACAGAAAACAGGCTCACGCCCAAGCAGGAAGTGGGTGTGTTGGTAGGAATGTGAGTCCAAAGTGCTGGAGCAGCCTCGGTGGAGCCAGTCAGCCCGGCGGTTCAGACGCAGGAACCATGTCGACATGCTTGATCCTGGTCCTGGGGGCGGTTGTCGGGGTTGCTTACGTCTTCCGTCACATCGTGGTGAAGGGGCAAAGATGCACCAGCGAAGCCAAGCTTCACGGGAAAACTGTCATAGTGACTGGTGAGTAAGGGCACGACGTGGTGGATTTTCTGGTCCAGATCCAGGTTCAGGACCCTGTTTGTTCCCTTGTAGGCAGCAACACGGGGATCGGGAAGACTGCAGCCATAGACCTGGCTCGGAGAGGAGCCCGAGTTATTCTGGCCTGCCGCTCCCCGCAGAGAGGAGAGGCAGCTCTGGAGGAGGTGAAAAGGGTGAGTCTCCGGAGAGGATCCGCTTTTTCTCCGGCCGGACCGGAGCGGAAAAGACCGATCTGATGTGCGACTCTGTTCCAGGAGAGCGGCAGCAACCAGGTGGTGTTCATGCAGCTGGATCTGGGCAGTCTGGCATCTGTCCGCAGCTTTGCAGACAACTTTCTCAAGTCTGAATCGAGACTGGACATCCTCATCAACAACGCAGGTTAGACTCAACACGGAGGGCTCGACAGGGGCGTATCCGGAAAGTTGGAGGGGGGGCTTTCTAAACTAGTACGAACACCAAAGTATGTTGGGGTCGGGGTCGTGGCTCAAAAAGTTGGAAAGCCACTGGTCTAGACTATAGACTTGAAGACCTTTCTTCTATTAGTAGGGAGGACTAATGTTATTATAATAATATTATAACTGCGTTACATATCATTCATGGGTTGAGATTGAATTCATGTGGGATAAATACTATGGCCGTTTCTCAATACCAAGTTCGCTAAGAACAAACTTGTGTACTTGCTAGTATGGACTTGTTGGAAGTAAAGACTTCTGAGGACAGAAGGACGCAAGTACACTCGTTGCACATTTGGAACAGAAGCATACTTGATTACGTCAAAGACGTTGCTGAAGTTGTGTCATAACAGATATCTAATACTGATATAATAAGTAGCAATAACCTTGCTTGAATGTGGCAGTTAAAGACAGCTAATCTGCGCAACCGTCTTACTTACTGTTAGCTACCGTTAGCTGTTCAGCCCGTTTGTGAAACCGCTAGTCACTTTTAATAACGGTTTAAAATTTATCAAACCACCAAGAAGTTGAAGTAAAACAACTCTGTTGTAGAAAAGTTATATAAAACCAACGTTACGTAAAATAATGAGTATTTTCAGCACTTATAGCAATTACTTTTCTCTCCACCATTGTTATGCCGCAATGCCTTATGGGATAGAAAGGTGTCTGAAGTCCACAAAAGTCATCTCCAATGCAGACTCGGAAAAGTGGGCGGAGCAAGTACACATCCGGGAATATGGAACGTACTTGTCTTGATGCGTTCTTTGAATTGGAACAGTACTTGGACCTCTACTGATGACGTTTCAAAAGTACACAAGAATGCAAGTCCGCAAAAGTACGCATATTGAGAAACGGCCTATGTAACTCTTCAACCTTAAAGGTACAGTATGTAAAAAATCAAAGGTCAATGGCAGAAAAATATTATACATAATTCAAAACTGTGTTTCTTTAAATGTGTAATCGCTTTACTAGAATAGCTGTTGTATGTTTATTTTCTTACAAAGAGTCATTTATATCTACTTGCTGGGCAGTGCACATATGGAAGCTGCCATATTTATTCAACCATTTTTACTATGGTGTCCCTGAATGGACAAAACAATGTACAAACCCTCTGAACTTTAAAACTGTCCCTTTAATGGTACAGTGTGTATGTACGAATTATTGACATGGTAGAGATGGGTATTTGAAAGAAAAGATGTTTTCTTTCAAATTACTTCATATTCCAAGCACTGTTGTGAATGTATGGTGGCTGTTAGTGGCCAAAATTCTTCCAGACACAAAGATGTTTTCATCTGTAAGTGGATCCAGGGGTCTCAGGTGTAGCTATGACTGCACTATGAGTAATTTTTTTTATGTCTTTTAAGGCATTACTGATCCCGAACAGTGCTCTTAATCCTATTAAACAAAGCTGGTACAGCAGTTTTAAAGTTCAGAGGGTTCTTACTTAACACAGATTGTTTTGTCCATTCGGGGACACCATAGTAAAAACGGTGGAACAACTACTGTATGGCAGCCTCCAGCAAGTAGATATAAATGACTCATTCTAAGAAAATAAACATATAACAGCTGTTCTACTAAAGCGATTACACATGAATAGAAACACAGTTTTGAATTATATATCACATTTTTCTGCCACTGACCGTTGATTTTTGACATACTGTAACTTTAAAAGTCTGCACACCAGACTTGTTTTGATGACAGTAACATTCATGATGTGCATTTCGGGAGATGTTCCTGTCAGCCATGCTGAACGTGCTCAGTGACTGATTTAGCAAAGAAATGCAGGAAGACATTATTGAAGATAATAAGATAGGAAAAGAAAGGGAGAAAGAGAAAGGGACAGAACGAGATAAGGCAAGCGTTGACGTCAGACTGACTTTTACTGGCTGGAGAGTCTGAGAGAGTAGATGGGATGAAGATGATTAGCCATCATTAGGGGGCATCTCACCAAGAAAATCTGACAAAGTTCAGCAGTGGAGATTTAACCTTTTTAAGATTAAATTTGAAAGAAAATTGCAATTTTTCAATTTGATAACCTTTATTTGCATTTTATTGAATGTAGATTTACAATATAGGCAAAGCTATTACAATTTTGTAAGTAGAAAAAGAAAAATATAGACCTACAGTATATGATCTGTTACAGAAAAATTTCAAAATGCTGTCAATATTATATACAGTACGGTCTGAAAGTTTAGATACGCTCCTATTAAGGAAAAGGCTAAATTAGCAATAGTAATTCAAATAACAAGAGACTGAAAAAGTAATAATAAACAGAAATTTACTAACTTTATAATTTAGTGAAATAATATATTTATTTTGAATTGTGGTTTTAAAAAAATAATTTTAAAAACTAACCAAACAAAACTGTTCCTAAAAAATTACAGCACGTTGCTCATGAACAGTGGACCAAAATACCTGTCAACAGGTGCTGAAGTCTGATTGGATGTTACAGAAAACGCTTAATTGTAGTGATTGCCTCAAAGTGTTGTCCAAAAATTTTTAGCTCAGGAGCCCCATCATGCCTGTTTACTTGTTTTATTTTTTGTTTGTTTGTTTTTGATCTATTTGTTAAACCACAATGCAAAATCCATGTCATGATGGTCATACATTTTTTTTAATCTATTATCTATTATTACTAATTCTTTTTTTTCTCTTTAATGGGAAGGTATTTAAATTCTCAGGCACAACTGTGTGTGTGTGTATGTATATATATATATATAATATATATATATATATATATATATATATATAGCTATTTCCTCCAATATATAGCTATACTTGTATATAGGTATATACTTTATATATTACACATACAGCATTGCAGCACTTAAATACTTAAAGAAAGCCTTTGCATAGTAGATTTTTCACCTTTGAAGTTTACTGTGTAACTATTTCCCATGTGTTTTATTGTGCTTATTTTATGTACAGCACTTTGTGATTTTATCCGGGAAAAGAACTTTATAAATGAATTTTACTTACTTACTTACTAAATAGTTAAATTGTGTTTTAAAAAATATTAAAATGATGAAATAATAAGAAAAAAAAAAAAAAGCAGAAGTAGGCCTATCGGGTGCTAAGCTGCTAGTTTTGTTTAATTATATTTTAATGGATATGATCCTAAACGTCCAGGTCAAATAAACATGTCTAACACCACTAAAGCAGCAACAGATGGAACCTGTTTTTCTAACAAACAGACCCAGTAAAACCAGTTGTTTCCAGTAGGTCTGGTCGCTTCCTAGTCCCAGTTTCATGTTATCCAGGTCTGATGGATTTAACGTTATTTTAGAAAAAGGTAGCAACAACAGGCTAACACAAGGTTGCTAACATAGATGCTAACATTAGCTTCATGTTACGGTGACTAACCTCTCCAGCATCGATACTGCAGCTTGTTGGGCTTTTATTTGTGCCGTGATGAAGTTTTATCGCCAGAAGTTTGAATGAAAGGAGCAGCTACAGGTGTGATCACCAGGGCTCAAGATGTTTTTATTGATACTGCGGAGATCAGACACACCTGGATTAATCAGTTCGCCCAGTAATGAAAGACGAAGAAACAAAGGAGCTGGCTTACTGTCGTCCTCAGAAATATTCATACCCTCCAAGTAGTAAAAGTTAAATTCACGATATTAATTCAAATAAAAGGAAACTAAAGAAACTAATAATAGATAAAAATTTACAAAATTACAATTTAGTGATATAAATTGTTGCTTTTGAGTTGTGGTTGGATATATTAAGTTTTAAAAATGGGGGGGGGACTGTCCCAGACACATTCTAGCACCTTTCCCGTGAGCAGTGGACCAACATACCTGTGAACAGGTGCAGACGTCTTTTTGAACGTTAAGGAAAACACCTGGTTGCAGTGATTGTCTCAAAGTGTTGCTCAACAACATTTTAGCTTCACAGCCCCGTCCATGCTTGTTTACTTGTTTTAATTTTAGTGTGTTTGTTTTTAATTTTTCTGTTGAACCATAATTCAAAATCAATGTCAGGATTTTCATAAAGTTATTACTTTTGTCAATTTCAACTTATTTCTCTGACAGCTGTTTTTTTCTTCTTTAACTGGAGGGTATGAATAATTTTGAGTATGACTGGAAGTTGAGGAAGTATTAGAGTTGTGCATAGAGCTCATTTCATTTTACTTTATTTTAATTATTTTATTTTATTCTTTTTTATTAGATTTTAGATTTTACTCAGTAGTTTAGCACATTATGAGTTTCTATATGTGTATTTTTAACACATAAAAATACACATATTTTTCATGTTTTTTATCTGCCTGCTTGTTTTTTTTTTGGGTGGGGGGGGGGGGGGGGGGTTATTCTTTGTTTTTATTATTTTAACATTTTTAATGACAGTTTTACCTCATGGGGATCCTTCGCTCTGGGGGCTTTGCCTACTCAGTCTGGAGGGAGGTGGCTGGGGTCGTGGTGTTGACAGGAAGTTTTTTACATGTAAAAACACGAAAGGACGCAACCGCCGAGATAAAACAATAAAAGTCAAAGATTAAAAATGAACAATAATGAAAGAAAGTTGCAGATATTAATATAATGGATTGTAATAAAACTTGAGTTACTTTAGCTCCATGATAAGAAACTATGGAAAAAGTTTCACTGATCACAGAAAATGCTTCAGTCTGAAGATTTTACTGGAAAAATGTTCTTAAAAATTAGTTCTATGGTTTTATTTAAGTTGGTGTGCTGCGTAACTCGCGTCAGAAAAAAGAAAAATTGAATAATGGAGTGTTAGTGGACCTTCTTCCTGAGTCAGCTATGTGAACGGCTAAGATAAATGACATGATAAGACATAAAAGTTGAAGAAACCATCTCCTGCAGAGATCAGGTGACTTCCAGCTCAACCCGTTCTCACGTTGACAGAACCAGAAACCAGGATTGAGATCTCTCCGTGTGATTTTTATCCACAGGTATTTTCCTGCAGGGTCAGACTGAGGACGGCTTCGGGATGATGTTCGGAGTGAACCACCTCGGCCATTTCCTGCTAACCAACCTGCTGCTGGACCGTCTGAAGGAGTGCGGACCCAGCAGGATAGTCAACGTGTCCTCTATGGCACACAACTTTGGGAACGTTAATTTTGAGTCCCTGAACACCCAGAAAGCTCTGGGAACAGGGACGTCCTTCATGGAAGTCCTCAACGTCTACGCTGACAGCAAGCTGTGCAACGTCCTCTTCACCCACGAGCTGGCCAAGAGACTCCAGGGAAGCAAGGTCTCCTGCTTCTCCCTCCATCCAGGTCGGTGGTCTGAGTCCCACAAAGAGCTGAAATGTTTCATACTGGGATGCACGATATGGGAATTTTGGCTGATATCCGATATGCCGATGTTTTAAAACTCATGTGGCCGATAACCGATAACCGATATCCGATATCGATACCGATATTAAAGCTGAAAAAAATAGGCAGTCATTGCAAATAGCAGTTTTGTTATCGGTTTCAATCATCAATACTCTGAAATATCACAATATTTTCATATGCCAATATCGTATGCCAAAAACGTAGTATCGATCTATTATACTTACAAAATCTCGCGAGATTTCATCGTTCTGTTACAAAATCTCACAATATTTCGTGAATTCTTGCGAGATTTCGTAACAGAATGATGAAATGTCTCGAGATTTCATTAGTGAAATGGATCGATACCGTGTTTTTGAATGTCAATATGATATCGGCATATGAAAATATCGCAAAATTTTTGTGAGTTCTCACGAGATTTCGTAACAGAACGATGAAATATGAGATTTCATTTGGAAAAATAGATTGATACCGCATTTTTAAATGTCAATATGATATCAGCATATAAAAATATCGCAAAAGTTTTATGAA
The DNA here is from genome assembly GCA_023101725.1 of Atherinomorus stipes. Classification (NCBI taxonomy): domain Eukaryota; kingdom Metazoa; phylum Chordata; class Actinopteri; order Atheriniformes; family Atherinidae; genus Atherinomorus; species Atherinomorus stipes. The sequence goes on along the minus strand of JALJCO010005198.1, from coordinate 30,780 downwards.
TTCTCGCAAGATTTTGTAACAGAACGATGAAATATGGCGAGATTTCATTGGTAAAATAGATCGATACCGCATTTTTAAATGCTAATATGATAACAGCATATGAAAATATTGCGATATTTCAGTCTATCAATATTTTCAATATTTTTTCCCACCCCTAGTCTTTAGAAGTTTTAAAGTCTGTAAAAAAGAAGTTTTTGAAGAAAAAGAGGAAGAAGAAGGTTTTGGTTATTTTATTTTATTTTTTTACTTCTGAAACAGCGGGCTGAGCAGTTAAATATTGGTCAAATATTGGTTAAATATCGGTGGGGTGGCTGATGTCCGATACTCAGTTTAAAAGCCGATATAGGCTGATTATATGGTGCATCCCTAGTTTCATGCAGTCAGGTTCAGTCCACTATCGTGGTTCAGACCAAAACTGGAAACGACGAAGGGTGTGTATCAGCTAGAATCTGGGGATACAGTACTGTCTGTATCATGATACAGGGGCAGCCACATATTGCAATTACAGATGTCCGATTTTATCGGCCTACCAATATCATCGGCTGATATCGGTATCAAAATAGCCCAGGTTACATCATGTTTTTAAATTCAGAATCAATTATGCCAAATTAAATTTAAATTTGGAATTAAATTATTCTCCTTCCTGTTGACATGGAAATAATTCCACATTAAGGTTAAGATGGAAAACACATTTATGTAACTCCGCTTTAGAACTGGGGATTGGGAAGGGTTCTGATTGGACAGAGGGCAGGCATGACATACAGTACTTACAACTGTTTACTTCTACCCAGAAGTACACAGATGCCGGTTCCTGCTCCTTTTCATTTCAACTATGACATGAAAACCACATAATAACACAGATTTTCACTGTACTTTGATTGTAGTTTTATAGCAGCAGCTCAACACTAACATACGACTTAATTTCCGCCAGCTGGCACGAGTCTAGCGCTTGTTTCACGTGCGCTTTGACAAGTGCCATTACAACAGGACAAGGGAAGGAGCATGCTCAGAACGACTGGAATTAACTTAGAGCGGAACAAAGGTTTACATTACAGATGAATTATTTCATTCAGAATCAAAAGAGGAATAAACCAACCACTTAGTTTGGAATTAAGTTTTATTCAGAATTATTGTTTTCACAGAATTAGGGGTTTACATGGTCTTCTGAAAGCTAAATTAACTTTTATTCAGAATTAAAGAGGAAGTAAAACTCATGTAAACGCGGTCAATGTGGTATCAGAAATATCTGTATTGGTTTTTACTTTTTGTTTTTAACGACAAAACCAAAATTCACGGTCACGCATCACGGGTGTGGGAAAATATCAATACTTTGAAATGTGGCGATATTTTGTATTGTGATAGATATTAAAGCGCTGTATCAATATTCTTTAACGAACGAAATCTCGCGTGATCTTCATTTCCCAGCATTCCTTTCAGAGTCATGTGACTACGGTGCAGCTGCTGCTGCTACAGACTGACTTGCTTTGAAGCTGCTGATAATATGTTTGGTTTGAAGTTGTTGGTTAAGTTACCAAGTTGTCAGAAACATTAGAATTAGCCACATGTTGATAATACCTGCTGCTATCTGATATATGGCAGCATTGCTGATGTTTAATGTACCTTTGAAACCTAATTGCTAGGATGAAGTGAACTGGAACTCCAAGTTATTTTAGTGAATGAATCACACCAGACGCACCAATCTTTCCAGACAGCTTTGAATGCAATGCTGTCAATACAATATTGCAATATATTGTGTTATACTGTAGTATCAAAGTATGAAAAAAAAAAAGTGTGACTCATCCTCCGGAAAATGCAGTAAACTGTAAATCTACCTCTGCAGCTACTTCTCCTCTCACTCACAAAGTCAAAATATGATTTGAGAGATACAACCTCACCATTGTGTTCATAGATCAGTATCGGCTGATATCAGAAATTAGGAGTTGGACAATGTCGGTATATCATACAGCTTGGTCCAAAATTTTAGACACGCTCCAATTAAAGGCAGAAAAAAAATCAGCTGTCAGTTAAAGAAGTTGAAATTGTAATAATAGATAAATAGTTTGACAAAGTCATGACATTGATTTTGAATCGTGGTTCAACAGAAATATAAAAAACAAACAAAAAATAAAAAAGCATGATTGGGCTCCTGAACTAAAATTTCATTGAGCAACACTTTTGAGACAATCACTGCAGTCAGGTGTTTTCTGTAACGTCCAATCAGACGTCTGCACCTGTTGACAGGTATTTTGGGCCACTGTTCATGAGCAAGGTGCGCTAATTTGTCTGGGACAGTTTTGCTTGGGTTTATTATTATTATTATTATTATTATTATTATTATTATCATTTTTTTAAAACCAAAAATCAAAATCAATGTTTTATTTTACTAAATCATAATTTAGTAAATTTTTATTTATTCTTACGTTTTTTCATTTTCTAGCTAGTTGAGTTATTATTGTGAATTTAGCTTAATGGGAGTGTGTCTAAATTTTCGGCCCATACTGTACTGTATATTGGTAAAAAAAAAAAAACAACAATATCGAACATCCCTAATTGTGATATGTTGCAACACTATAAGCAAGATGATATATTCCAATATTGCATTTACAGCATAGTACTCAAAGCTGTCCGGAAAGAATGGTGCGTCTGGTGTGATTCATTCACTTAAAGGGGAACTTAGTTTTTTTTTTCAATCTGGACGTATTTTCTAGCATGAAATACGCTTTTATGAACCCCAGGAAGAATAATTAATGGGGGTCATTGGACATATGCTGATCTCGAGTAAATGTAAATATCTCCTGAAGGAATTCAAGTTTCACCAAAACTGTCTGGGTAGGTAAATGAACGTATTTCATGCTAGAAAAAAGGGTCCAGGCTGAAAAAAACTGAACTTCCCCTTTGAATATCGTGGACTTACACTTAATTTCATTATAGCAATTGAGCTTCAATGGTACATTGAACTTCAGCAATGCTGCCATTTATCAGATATTAGCAGATATTAGCCAACATGTGGCTAATTAGTGTTTCTGAAAACTTAGTACTGTATTTTCCGGACTATAACTAACTCCTGAGTATAATTTGCATCAGTCAAAAAATGCATCATAAACAGGAAAAAAACATATATAAGTCGCAGCAGACCTTAAGTCGTAATTATTTATTTAGAATAGGGTGATTTTCGGATTTTTCATTTCCTGCTTGTTACTGCTAAAATTTACCAAATCAGTTCAATTCCAAAGTTAATGCCTGTAAATCATCATAAATATCATAACTAAGAAGGATAAACATGTTTTTTTTTTTGAGGATTTGTTCTACTGCACAGCCAGATGTTCAAAATGAACTCCTCTCACTGAGATAAGGCTATTTTGGGATTTCTGCCCTAGGAGCAGAATATAGTTCTCACGAGCTTAGAGCCTCTTTTGACATTAGATGGTAATATTTACGCCTTGGCTCATGTCAGTCTATATGAATTGATACTTAAAAATATGGTAAATGGTAAATGGACTGTACTTATATAGCGCTTTTCCAGTCATACTAACCGCTCAAAGCGCTTTACACTACATATCACATCCACCCAGTCACACACACATTCATACCCCGATAGGCACATCGGGAGGCAACTTGGGGTTCAGTGTCTTGCCCAAGGACACTTCGGCATGTAGTCTGGGGAAGCCTGGAATCGAACCCACAACCCTCCGGTTGAAAGACGACTGCTCTTCCACCTGAGCTACAGCCGCCCAAAATATGTGAACTGGAAGTCGCCAAACTATGAAAAAAGTGCAAATTATAGTCCAGAAATACGGCAACTTTGTAATATTGATACGATGTCGCAAAACAAAATATTGCGGTGTTTCGTACACCTCTAGTAACGTTCAGAGGTAACAATGAACACTGATGACTTTATGGCTAGTTTTCTTGTATCTGTATAAAGACCACACTGAGTCCAGACTAGGTCAACTTCACATCTGGAGGAGGTCCGTTTGATCCGTCTGGATCCGAAGTTCAACTCAGCTGATGACTGATTTTCTCTTCCTGCAGGAGCAATCAACTCTGAGCTGGCCAGGAACGCAAGTTCACTTCTTCAGATTCTCCTGACGCCCATAACCACATTTTTCTTCAAGAACACGGTCCAGGGATGCCAGACCACCCTGCACTGCGCCCTCCAGGAGGGGCTCGAACCGCTCAGTGGCCGCTACTTTTCCAACTGCACCGTCAGAAACGTCTATGCTAAAGCCAAGGACGATGCTGCCGCCAAGAAGCTGTGGGAAATCAGTGAGAGGTTTTCTGGCCTTGCATAAAGACAGAGACACCGTCACCCTGACTTCTCCCTGACATCTGGGGAGTTTTATCCTGACTTTGCAACCAGGTTTTAGATCTAAAACGCCTTCTCTCCTCACACGTAACCAGATGGATTCCAGCCAAACCCGCAGCAGTCGTTCACCACAATGATTAACCTGCAACCTGTTCACATGCAAGATGTAATAAAGTTGGAATTAAAGTCATAACAATCATTTTTATGTGTATTTTTTATCCGAATTAGAAATGCTCATTATCCTCCTCATCACAGATGAGCCTGCATAGGACTTGATAGAGGTGTCCATCATCATCATCCTCATCAGCCAATGCCAGATATCCCTCCTCAGTAAAAGGGTTGGGTACAGTAATGATATGATCTGCCTGGAGACCAAGTTGACTTAATTTTTGATTGGCCACAACCCTATTTGGAAGAACTGGGTCAACCTGCCGGTAGCTAGCAGTTGGATTTTGTTTGCTAAGAGGTTATTTGTTATCATCATGGGCACTTCAGACAGTGAACGTACACATATCAGACAGAGCATTTAGAAAATAAATAAACTCATGGGTAATGACAACATTATGGTTGTCTACTTCAGTGTTGCTGCAGAAGTTCTTTTTTTTTTAATCCATGTGTTTGAAAACCCTGACCTGAATTCACCCATGTTCAGGAATGCAGAATAGCTGCCTCATGCTGTGTATCAGCTGGAGGAATGAAGGGAGGCTGCCGCTTGATGGTGTGCTCTAATTGGGGAATGAGCTACGTAGAAAGCTGACTACGTAGAATGATCACGACCGTTTTTGAACAAAGACACAAATCTGACCAACCATGAACAGGAGCTAATTGATACTCTTTCATTTACATGGCCTCATTAGTGCACAACAGATCATGATATACCCCCAAACCACAGAAAAGTGTTATTTTAGTCTTAAATAATTTAAAGGTGTCATGACATAAAAAAAAAAAAAAAAATCAAACAAAAAATAAAATGTCTCATTGATAATCTGCAGCTCCAGATCTCCTGGGAGGAAACCAGTTCTCAGAAAAAAATGTTGTCTGCATGTTGATTCATATCAGCAGTAATCAAACTCTAGTCAAGTCAAGTCAACTTTATCTGTATAGCGCTTTAAACACAGTAGCTACCGATACAAAGTAAAAACAGAATAAATTAGGTCACACAATGGGAAAAAAAAGCGGGAACATCAAAACAAATATGAAACATAAGAACAATCAAAACAATGAACAGTAAAAACAATATAAATATCAGAAAAAATAAGACTTTAAACAACAAAGTCAAAGTGGCTCCTGAAGGGTGGAACGCCAGGGCAAACAGGTGAGTTTTAAGAAGGGACTTAAAAACTGCCAGAGATGAGGCCTGTCGGATGTACTGGCAGCAAGTTCCACAACTTTGGGCCTGCCACAGAAAATGTTCCACCCCCCCACATCTTCCACTGAGACCTCAGGACATAACAGCAGCAACTCAGCTGACTGAAGAGGGCGAGTTGGAGCATGAAGATGGAGAAGCTAGACATCGTGTTTTAGTTTATCTGTTAGAATGATGATGATGAAGATGAAAGATGTAGAATAATGTCAGTAGTGTCTTCAGTTCCTGCTCATCCCTGTTTAAACCAGTTTTCAAGAAGCTGAGATTATTTTAGCGAAAAAAAAAAACACATCCACACAAACTTCTTGTTGCTAAGCAACAATTATTTACTGTTAGGGCTTGTAACCGGAACAGATGGACCCAAATGCAGAGCTCACAGAAAGAAGAGTTTATTGGTCAATAGGCTGGGGTGACTGGCAGGACGCAGAGATAGCAGGCAGGGGAAGCTGATGAGCCCATGGATCCTGCCTGCAACTGCAGAGTCGTCCCTGGAGTGCCTGAAAGAAAAAGCAAAAACACTGCACACATGGTGGGCAGGCTGAGCCCCAACATTTACACTTCATCGCTGATTTTCAGGAAGCTGGACTAGAAACCATTATGTAGGTTGGAAATAAAAACAAGATTTGATCAAATTCATCCGTTCCTTCGTTCTTTTGTTTCTTCGTTTGTTCATTTATTCATTCATTCAGTCGTCGTTCATTCATTCATTCGTTCTCCATTCGTTTGTTCATTCATTCATTCATTCATTCATTTTCAGTCCCACTTGTCCGGTTCAGGGTCGCGGAGGTTGCTGGAGTCTACCCCAGCTATCATCAGGCGAGAGGCGGGGTACACCCTGGACAGGTCGCCAGTCTGTCGCAAGATTTGATCAAGTTTCTCGAATTCATGTAGATTTTATCAAGTTTCTTCCATAACCTCATGAACTTTCAGCAAACTTACATTCATCAGCTTCATCAGCCTCTGCGCATCGTTCCACTAAAAGGTAGAGTCCGACGTTTCCCCCCTGAAAATAAATGTTAGACGTGTGCAAGTGGAAATCTGTCTCAAACTGCGCCTTTGGGCCTCTACTCGCGTGCAGTGGTGACTTGAATGCAACTCTCTCTCCCCCTGCCTGTAATTCGCTCTCAAGCTTTGTTTTGTTGTGGTCGGGACATTTCTGGGTGGAGATTTCTGTTTATATCACCAGCCACTGACAGAGCTAAGAGCATGATGCCATGTAGGAATAAGCTCATGATTGGAGCAGACACCAGTGACTCCAACTCTTGAAGAAAGAAAGAAAGAAAGAAAAAACGGCGGATGCACTGAAGAAAAGGTTAGAGCTTTAGATAATGCAACAAAAAACAGGGCTAATATTAGTTTGGCTTTTACCCGCTTCTGAGCTCTGAAGGAGGCCTGAAGCTGAATAGTTTGAAGAACGAGGCGGCCATTAGCCTGAGAGGGAGGGGCGCAAAGTTTGAATGCTACTGTTTGCAAACAGAAACGGTGGGAGGACTTTGGACTCTACCTTTAAAGGGACTAGAGGCAGGAATTGTGAAAGAATAAACAAGCACGTCCAGTTTTTTAATACTAACGGGTGATGAAGCGCTAAAAATCAAAAAGAATGAGCACACCCCCCGTCTCTCTCCGTTGCCTTGAACAGGCTATGTGCTGCATAAAGTGCTGCAATTCGGTGGCCGAATTTCCTGTGCAGTCCTGTGAATGTGACGTCAAATGACGCCGCATCAACATCCCCGACAGTTTTGATACAGAAAGGAGACGGTCGCGGTGAATTGAAACACTGCAAGCGATAGTTATGGATTCTTCTGCCGTCAGCAAACGATCCAGATCAACTAAAAGACACTAAAAAGTGTAACTACGAAGAAAAAGACTTTAACAGCGTAGTAAACGTTATAGCTACAGTTTGTGCGCGCTCCTGTGACGGCTTGGCTTGTGGCTGCAGTTACCCGCAGCGCCAGTCGCGAGTCTCATTTCTTAATTCTGCCTCAAGTCCCTTTAATTAAACTCACTAAAGTTCATGAAAATGTTTTTAGTTTTTTGGAGCAATTAGCTTGAAGATTATTCTTTGAAGAAAACCAGTTCTATTTTACAGTGTGATGTTCAGAACAAGCAAACCAGCTCCCTGGGGGAGTAGAGGCATCAGTGGGCCTTCTTCATGTTCCTAGAAATGTGAACTGAGGAGTTTAAAGAGCAGGACAGCAGAGCGGCGGTTTCCTCCTGAAATCCACAACCAGCTCTAATACCTGAAAACGCAAGGTTGCATAATCAGATTATTTTTTGGCTCTAATCCTGCTCAGATCTATGTTTGGTCTGCTTAATGCTCGACTACAGCAAACACACAAATCAGTGAAATGTAAGAATTTCATGTCTGAACCATTTTAAAATTATTTTAAAAATGGATTTATTAGACAAAAAGGAAAAATCATGGAAGAGAAATGAATCAATATCAGTTGCAACCGGAGAGCCTGTACAGAAAACTGAGAGACTTTGGTCTGAGAAAGTTGTGACGAGACTCTGCCTGAGCAGAGACGGTTTTATCAAAGACGAGTCAGACTCCAGGGAAGGCAAAATCAGTGTCCATGTCCTTGGTGTGCTTGAGATATGTCCACACTGGTGTACACATCATCATCAGTCTCCATGAGACCAGGCTGGTCAGCGAGTGTTGCAGGTGCTTGCACCCAACCATTGATATGTGAAGACCGGTTAAATGATACTGCAGGTCACAGAGATGGTAGTGTAATGCCAAAAAGATCAGAAGAAATGGGTTGAAAGGTCAGTAACACTTCTCTTTTGGACAAAAATGATAAAAATCAATGTTTTTAACAAATGGTTGAGATGACATAGTTAAATGGTCCAATCTGAAGCAGTAATGAGATTACAAACATTAAGTTTGTACATCACAAAAGACTCGAGGCAGGTGTACCACGACATCACAAGCCATGTGCATGCTATATATATCAGGCAAGGCAAGTTTATTTGTATAGCGCATTTCATGTATACGATTCAAAGTACTTCACATAAAACATTACTGCAGGGTGCAGGAGAAAACATTAAAAAGTTAAAAAATAAAATCACGATTTAAAAAGAAATACAAGGAGAGAACATTAAAGTCTTAAAAGAGGTTTTATTGTGCACAGCAGTGCAGTCAAAAATATGATTACTGCCAAAAACATTCCTCACGTGCATGTGATTGAGCTCTGCAGAGGCCTGGTAACGAGCCATTCATTTCATTCAGGTGTGTAGGAGAAGGGAGGCAACCAAAATGTGCGGGATAGTAGCTCTCGAGGACTGGACTTAGACACGTCCCTCATCTAAATTTATCATCAGAAGGCCAGAAACTACTACGCTACACTACTACTGGTACTTTTTGAAACTCCCGGAAGCTGGGTTTCCATTACACCTGGAATTTTGCAAAACTTAAATATCGCAATCAAAAATCGCTAATGGAAACACCTACCTTACGGGGAAAAAAACTCAAATATCGCAAAAAAGTTTTTATGCTCTCATGAGGTGTTTTTTTTTTTTTTTCAGATGTTTCAGTAAAGCAGTTTTTCGTATAAGTGTAATGGAAACACTTTTTTTGCATTTCCAAGCCATCAGGTGTGACGTAAGGGGGTAAAAAACAGTTATTCCTCCTATGATGATGTTTATCATTTACAAGCGTCAGAGTGATGGGGGATGTTTTACCAGTCATATATGCCTATATGAAAAAATCCCCAAATCGCTGTAATTCAGCAAACTGAGTTCATTTTGGACGACATGAAGATGGTTTAAGTTCTTCATGCATTAACGACCGGCCACGAGCTGTTTAGTTTCCACACATTTGTAACACGACGACTCGGTTATTTGGTTCCCATGTGTTAAAGCCAGAGTTGGTAATCCTGCTCAGAAACACTTTTTGTTATACTGGGTGAAATGGTCCTTCCATCCTGACAGTATCAATACATCATGTATTCATAAAAAGGAAGGAAAAAAGTCAGACCTCTGTGAGAGCTGCAGGTCTTAAAAAACTGACCAACCTCTGGCAGGAATTGGTAATTCGCAACATATAGAAAAAACAAATCGATGCCTTTATGTCTCGTCTCTGTCCCTCCCCTCTCTCCGTCCCCCACATGACCCCCCTGTGCGCCGCTCACTGTAAACAAATATAGCTACTGCCATATTTGACTGCTAACCGCTGCTGCGCCAAAAAAACTAAAACAAACAGATAAGGATTAAGTCTTGGAGGCGTTGACGTTTGCAGTCTGGAGTTTTTACATCGCAGAAGAAGTTGGAGGTGAGTGGATTAAAACTTTTAGAAACGTGGTTCATCAGCTGTTTACTAGCAAGCTAACGAGCTATCCACTCGGCTGTCATCGTTAACCTGCTTGTAAAATATTGGTGCACACGTCTCTGCGCTCCGAAGCCGTGGTTTCAGGTGGTGTGTTTTTTTTTTAAATGTAGCTTGCTCGAACCGTTTTTCCAACATTGCCTACCCTAGCTTTAATTATATGTTATCACGATTTAATAAAGTGTGACAACGGGATAACACTGTATCTTTAACCTGACTCCGCCAGATGGATTTGCTCCCGCATATCCATCTGGGAATCAACCATAAGAGTAGTTTTGGGAAGGGGCGAAAATACTTGCTAGCTGATAGGATAGCTGACCCACATGGGCCAAATCAACCAATCAGATCGAAGCATATGACGTACTAACAGAGCGACGACAAAAACACAACCACAAGCCAGGCTATTCTTGCTGCTGTCTGCAATGGCTCGTTAGCTCAGCAAAAAAGAAACATGTCGGCAGTAATTCCGATAAAACTTGAGCGATAGCCACGCTGACACTAGTTTCATCCGCTGAAGCCGCCATGTTGTTTAGACTGAACTGTCGCTTCTAGTTGTGTCGCACCTCAACCTGCCTCAAAGCCAACGCTGATTGGACGTTCGTTTGGTGAACTGCTCCAAATTCTCTTCAACAGAAAGTAGCCAGACTGATCTGCGAGTGAAAACCTGAAGCTCGTGAGATCAGGATGGTCTCACGAGGCTAGTGTAGCTTATGACTGCGACTTAGTATAAACAGCTGCATCACCACATCAGTCAGGAACTGGTGGCTGGATAAAAGTGGAATATGAGGTCCCCACATGCCAGAAGTTGATCCCGTGTCTGTCCTGAAAGTCGTCACGAGTGTTATTTCCCTGCCGATGTGATCAGAGGAGTCCATACACACGAACTTTGCCTCTGAATTATCATCCGCTGCTTTCATCTCCTGATGTGGAGCAGCAATAGCTCACAAAATGTTTACATCTCCATCCTCCTTAAAGTGGAGTCTCGCGGGACGAGATTTTACAAGAATTATGGTTTACACCATTCAATGGAAACACCTGCATATCGCAATTGTACTTTTTCGGAATTTTAAGAAATATGGCTTTATTTTTCGAAGAAGTGTAATGGAAACCCAACTAAACTGAAGCATTCTCTGTGAGAAAATTTCCATTTGGAGCTGGAGCTGCTCGTTAACATGTGCCTCCTGTTAAAAAACAATGTGTGCATTTGATGTATTTTGTTGTTTTTATGGAAGAACATCTGATACGTAATCTGTTTTATAGAGTTAAATACTTGATCTTGGCTTTCTTACCTTTTTTAGAAAAACTGGGATATTGAACCTCAGTGACTGGAACCATTTCTCTGTCCGAGTTACTGGAAGCATTGGAAAAAAAAAACTTTTATCTGGGGTAAATTTTTATTTAGACAGCTGTTAAGCATCCTAAAAGTGAGAGTGGGGGACTCAATCTGCATTTTAAATTATCTTGTTGTAAGAAGTGGTGAGTAATTAAGCAAAAATGTCTCTGACAGCCTCAGGGAGATACAGTACAAACTTTAAAGGCTTACGCACACAAACTGTATTCTGTACTCCAACAGGATTTCACATGAAAACAGTTAAGATTGTTTAGTTTGTTTTTTAGGACATAATGAAACCAAACAAAAAATATCCAAATACAAGAATGAAGAAAAGCAGAAAGAAGAAAAATCTCATGAATGATACCATGAATACAAAACAAGCAAAGTCCAAATACAATAAGACTCCATATCTCCATTTAAATTATGTTTCCTGTCTTTTTTCAGGTCTTTTCTGAGTAATTGATGGAAATGTGTTCTTATGTGCTCCATATTCAGTAACTAACTGGTGAAACTTTGAACTGGTTAACCCTCCTGCTGTGTTTCTGTGTGTACCAGGAGAAGGATGAGTGCGTGACTTGATGAAGTCATCCAGACCTTTAACTGGTGGTTTGTGGTTTAACGCCATAGCTACACAGACAGAAACTGTCTTTTAACAAAGAGCAGACTGTTCTGACATTATGTAGATGTGACTGATCTTATTTTATGTTTCTAAAAGAAGTCTATTCACAGGGAGCTTCCATCCACCTATCAATCTGTTTTTATGCCCAGTTAAACCAGTTCAGGGTCCTGAGTGGGCTGGGGCATATCCACTGCTATCAGGAAAAAAAGCAGGGTTTGGCCTGGATGGGCAAAACTCCAGCAGCAGCTGATAAAATAAAAGTTTTAATGATTAACGGCTGCCTTAATTAACTTTATGGGCTGCAGATGTGTTTCCAGTTCTTGCTGCATGTGAAAGGTGTTTTCCTCTGGACAACTTTTCCAAGGACAAAACAATAGCCAACTCAGCTGACGCTGTATTTGGTGTACTACGAGGTATTTTCTACTCTCTACGGAAAACTGAACTGAAACAGATAAAACTGAGGTTGGACGAAAAGGCCTGGACCTCAGTCTCTGCTCTTATTCATCCCAAAGGTGTTCTTTGGGGTTGAAGTCAGGATTCTGTGCAGGTCAGTCCAGTTCCTCCACACCAGACTCTGCATCCATGTCTTTATGGACCTGCTTTGTGCACTGGTGCACAGTCATGTTGGAAGAGAAAGGGACCAGCTTCAAAATGTTCCCACAAAGTTGGGAATATGGAATTGTCCTAAATGTCTTGGTACGCAAAAGTATTCAGAGTTCCTTTCACTGAGCCTTTTCCACTGCACATTTTCGTAACCCTTCTACACGGCAGACTTTATTTGTGTTTCTTCTGGGAAAACCCGTTACGACCCATTACGATTTTTCGCACCCGTTTTAGAGGTAGCTCTAACCATGCTGAACCTACACAAAACGTGACGAAACTGACGGCTGTCCACTGATTGGTCAAAGGAAATTGTCATCATACGTGTCATACGTGTTTCCCCTCGCCTCTTCTAAAATATCTGGCTCTGTTTTCGGTGACAACAAACCACAGAGAAAACAACAACAGCAGTAACACCTCGCTATCATCCCATGCCTCCATTGTTGTTTTTACTTTACTGACCACCGCGTGGCACGGCAGTGACATCACGGCAGTCTCGACCACACCTACTTCACCCACTTCCAGGTGGTAGACTACGATTTCTCCTGTGTGGAAACAAAGCCGTCTTAGCCGTCTTTAGCATGTGGTGCTGTACTGTGCCCTGTGCAGCTGCAATGGAAAAGGCCCATGGGGGGCCAAGCACAGCTCCTGAAAAACAACCCCATACCATAACCCTCCCTCCACCAAACTTTACACTTGGCACAATTCAGTCAGACAAGTACCGTTCTCCTGGCAACCGCCAAACCCAGACTACATCAGATTACCAGATGAAGAATTGTGATTCGACACTCCGAAGAACACCTCCACTGCTCTAGAGTCCAGCAGTGGCTGCTTGACACCTCTGCATCCAGGCTTTGCATTACACTTGGAGGATGGATCCAGCCGCTCCACCATAGAAACCCATTCCATAAAGCTCTCTGTCACTGTTCTTTAGCTGATCTGAAGGCCACTGATCTGAAGTTGGAGGTCTGTAGTGACTGACTCTGCAAAAAGTTGGCCACCTCTTTGCACGATGCTCTTCAGCATCCGCTGACCCGCTCCATCCGTTTGCGTGGCCTACGCTGAGTTGCTGTCGTTCCCAAACACTTCCATTTTCTCATAATGCAGCTGACAGTTGACTGTGGGATATTAAGGGGTGAGAAAATTTCACGACTGGATTTGTTCCACAAGTGGCATCCTATCACAGTTCCAAGCTGGAATTAACTGAGCTCCTGAGAGCGACCCATTCTTTCACAAATGTTCGTAAAAAAAGTCTGCATGCGTAGCTGCTTCATTTTATACACCCGTGGCCATGGAAGTGATTGGAACACCTGATTCCCATAATTTGGATGGGTGAGCGAATACTTTTGGCAATATAGTGTAAATGCAGCGAGTGGTGTCCCAATTCCTAGGGAAGATTAAAAAGCCCTACCCCTTGTGGCTTCAATTCGAGGGTGTAGTGGTAGTGAGTAAGGGGAACATTGGGCTTGAGCCTTTGTAAGAGGAAAGTTCTCAGAGCAGCAAGTTGTTGCAGGTTTAAGGACGTGCAGCTCATTTAAAAAAAGGCAAAGAAAAGAAAAGGCAACGCTATATCGTCACTCCTCTATGGCTGCCATTCTGACTGTCTGTGGTTAGAGAACAAAGTCGCTGAAAAAGACGTGTCTCCCGTACTGTGATTGGTCTGGTCAAATTTTACCGGAGTGGAAATCACTCTCCAATGGAGGGAACCCAGACTGACTTGCCGAGTATCTCATGCATGGCGTTGGTCAGGCTGGCGTGCCAGGCTATGAACCCTGAGGTTCCACACCCAAAGTCAACATCTCATTCATCAAACCAAAAGAATCTTGTCAAAGTTCAAACTCCTGATTCATGTTGATGTTGATTAATTCAGACCTGTGTTTAGTTCAAGTCCGGCAAGCGTAACTCAGACTCTGGTTTGACCGCTGTCAACAAAACAAATAAACAAACAAGCAATGCCTTTGTTTAAACATGGCAAGCAGACAGGGTCTTTTCTGCAGCCCAGACTCTGAGCTGTCCCTGACGTCTCCGTCCTCTCCTCCCACCTCCAACCGGTCGGACCAGATGGCTGACCCACCTCTCTCTGGTTCTGCTGGATTGGGGGTTTTTTCTCTCCTCTTTCCCCTCCTGCAACAGGGTGAGGCGGTGTTAGGTCAGGAAGGGGGAATGAACCTCTGATTGTTTCCTCAGTGACACATCTTTTCATGAAGTTGTTCAATATAAATTTAATGGATTCAGATGATAAAGACTCAGATTTAGAAATGGATTCTAATAAGACTGAGTCATCGTGACTTGTGCTTTGACCTAGCAGAATATCAGTGAAACTCAAACAAATTGGCTCACGCCCTCTTTTCTTTCAGCTCACCGACCAGTCAGACCTGATGATTGACTCGAAGCAGCCTCCAGCAGTGCTTAGATAAATTTCTTGTAATACCAGTTTATCTCAGGTGCATCCACCTGTATGATCCAGATTCTTCATAGTTAGTGGGTAATAGGTCAAGTTGAAACTGCTCACATGGGTGATTTTCCAGGTTCATCAGGCTGCAAGACAAACTGCTTCCAACTGATTTTCCTGTTGAGTCATGTCCGTATAGAAAGGGCCGGGTTTCCAGACACATCTCAGCCCTCAACAGTTTATCCACGTTAGACTGGAAATAATGGTTGTCTTTGCAGAAAAAACATGACTTGGAATGTTTTTTTTACATGAAGTAATCTAAATAGATCAATATAAACTGCTATGCACCAGTGTTGATGGTATATATATGCTTCCTAAAAAGGCTGCAGCATTCCTGATGGGCCTCCTGCTGCAGTTTCACCTTCATTCATTCAGGTTTCCAGTAAAAACCAAAGTCTGAGTCAGTCAGAGCTAAACACTGTGCTGTGCTGGAGCTGAAACCAAAAAGAAGTTTACCAGCTGGACAACATTGTTGGCTTGGAATCACAAATCAGAGTTGGATGAGGATTAAACGTCAGAATAAGAACAGTAACCTGTTTTTAACCTGCTGATTCCAGTTTCTGCCTTCAGGCCTGTCGGCCCAGAATAGGAGCAATAAATCCTTTGTTGCCTCTGCAGTGATTTATAGATAATCTTAACCTTTAAGACAGTGAAGCTGCCTCTGATGCACATGCAAAGTTCATCACAGTGTTTATGACTGCAACTGACTGGATTTACACGATCCAAACAGAAGAAAAGCCATTCTAATACCACGTTTCTCAGATGGAAGTACATGTATGATTTATAATGATCATGTAGCACAATGTTAATGTGAGTGAAACTTTATATTCAGTATTTTGTTTATTTCATTGTAACAAACTCAGATCACCTCTATACCTAAATGCCTGACTCCTCCTGGTCAGATAACATCACCTGTCAATCACAGACATGCATGAAACCATGAAACCTGGTTAAACTGTAGCACCGACGCTACACCACTGATGCATCCACCCACTCTGAACTTTAACCTTCTTCTGATTTTTTTAAAATAGTTTTAGATTTTTCCCCATCTAAGTCGTTGCATCCTGCTACGTAGGCAACTGTGTTTCAGTTTAAAGGAGCTGTATCAGCTTTTCAAATGTTCCAAAAGTGAAATACAGGCATTTACGAGCTAAACACGTTCCCATCGCTACTATAAAAACTAATTTGGTGTTAAATATATTTTTTTTATGCCTCACCTTCCAACACGGAAGTAAGATGGCTGACTCTCCTGAACCACAAAGCTCTCGACCAATTGCAACATGTTTTACGCCCATTTCATGACGTTGTCTCGGAAGAGACACTGATTCTGAAGGGTCACAGAATTGTTTGTAGCACCGGAAGCTCACATGGATGTTATTTGTAAACATTGATGGATAATCGGAGTCTGATCGAGGGGATAAAATGGAGCAGCCTGTTATGGAGCTGTATGCACTTAACCCAGAGTCTGATATGGAGTTTGAAGTACACGCAGTACCACAGAAGTACCACAGAGACCCCTGACAAGAAAGTAAATTAGCAAACAAATCATGGGCTAATACGAGAGACGTTATTTTACTCGCCGGTGTTGTTGTCTGTCCGTGAGGCGTTTTTATGGTGGAACTGTGTCAGGTTTCAGAAGTAATCCCCGAGAAAAAAAAAACTTTACTGCCCGAGATTCATGAAGTTGTCAAGAGTGAAGTTCACACACAAAGTTGAGTTTTTTTTTTCCTGCTCCCGATAAAATCCAATCACTTCTGGCAAGTCGATTCGTCCAGAACAAATAAACTTCCACCCCGGAGGCAACCACATTTTTCCCAACTTGCCGTCCTCTAGAGATTAAAAAAAAAAAAAACTTTTCTCCTGAACTCTGGAGCAAACGTCTGTTAGCTGATGGCTGTTTGTCTCTGAGGAAATCTTATTGCAGGCTGTTAGTTTTGTCCTCAGAGGAAGTATAGGTTAGGATTCTCTAAGGTCGCTTTCACACCAGGGCTGTTTGGTCCACTTGAAATGGACCAGAGTTCGTTTCCTTCGATAGTCCGCTTCGTTTGGACAGGCGTGAAAGCTCATCCGAACTCTGGTGCGGACCAAACAAGCGAACTCTGGTCCGCCTGAAAACGTGGGTCTTGGTTCGCTTGCAAGCGAAACCTGTTTCGGTTCGTATGCAGTATGAAACTAACACTATACACAATGCAAATGAAGTGTATCTAGGGTAGAGGAGGTGCAGCGCGCACTCCAAACCAAAATAAACATGGCGAGAGGACAGACATGGACAGATGTGGACAGACGAAGAGCTGAAAGCTCACCTGGAAATATGGTCAGATGACCGGATAAACCAGCTGCTGACATCCACTCAACTCATCCTCTACTGAAGTCACGTATTCGGAACAATAATACAACATCTCTAATCTATATGTAGTATAGCTTGATTCTGCATCTCTTCACCCCATTAGTCCTTACGTGATGTTTACTGTTGCTATGGCAACAAGTGACCGCTGACATTAGCAGTTGCTAGCTAGCTTAGCTCAATTGTATGAACAACAATAATCCATATCTTGACAATTTGGCATATTAAAACAAAATCAAATCACAACTGCCAAACAGTGGCAGTCCTTAAACTCTGAGCTCAGATGTTGTCACACGATCGTCAAAGTTAGAAAATGAACAGTCAGTCCCTGACCAGCTATGCTAGCATCACAGGAGCAGTCGGGTTCACCAACGTTGTAGCGTTCCCTACAATAATGAGACGAAGCGCAACACAAGACAACTAGTCCACCGCCGTTTGTTACATACCTTGCCCGCCGTTGTTGTTGTAGCAATGCCAACAACTCGTAGTCTCGGGTCAGTCTCCTCCGGTGCCCCCTCTGTTTTATTTGAGACACTACGACCAGCTCCATGCCTCGCTGCCTTGTCTAGTCTTTTATGACTAGATGAACTGATTAATCCAGGTGTGTCTGGCCAGTTAATGAGGTCAGGCACACCTGGATTAATCAGTTCGTCCAGTAAGGAAAGACAGGAAACAAAAGAACTACCAGAGTTGAGCTGTGCATAGGGCCTATTCTGGAAGATGCGAACGTTTAGAAGTGGGCGGGGCAAAATTAGGTGAATAGAAAAGTGACCTGGATGCAGATAATAATGAGCTAGAAATGACCATATTTGGGGAGGAGGGCGGAGCTACAGGGTTTCATTTTTATTATACTTGCATGAGAATTTTTTTAAATTTTTTTTTTGCAGTCTCATCCACCTTATTCCTGAGCTTATGAATGTAGGAACAAATATGGGATCAACTTCCTGTGAGATACAGGAAATAGCTTAGTCACTGACTCACAGTGTAAATTGTTGTTTCTGGTAGAGGTTTATTCTAACATTTCAACAAGAGTTTTTATGATATTTCTAAACGATTTGCCCCAGAAAAATGTCCTTACACAGTTTGGGAATGTGTTGCGCTGTTCGTGGTTGGACTAACAACCAGAGAAAGTTAAATTTGTGGTTAGAAGAGCGATGTGTACTCGCTCCTCAGTCTGAGAGAGAGTGGCTGCAGGGCTCCATGTTCACATTTTGTGAATAAAAGATTTACATCTGCTGTTGTGTAAATTAGATTGTGTCCCACCTCTTTCAACAAAACATGACCAACCTTATTACTTTGTATTACTCAGCTCCGATCTCTGGAATTTCCAATCTTTAAATCTTGACTCGAAATGAAATGCAAAAAAAACAACAACAAAAAAAACAAACAAACAAATTTATTTATCCCAGGAGGGAAATTCAATAGTGTTGTAGGCTCTTTTTTTTTTTTTTTTTTTTAACTCTTCTGTACAGACACTCTTATCCTACCTAAGTCCATGTACATCAATCCAGTGTTGCTTTTATGTGGTAGCCGTTATGCTTAGTGTTTTAGCTTACTGTTTTAAATGTTTTTATCTGCTCTCTACAGTGTCCTTGGGTGCTCTGATAAGGCACTTTTCAAATTAAATGTGTTATTATTATTATTATCATTATTAATATTATCGTCATCATATACTGTAGGTACTGATAAGCCTCGAAGCTTTCAAGATTCCTCATTGCTTCGAAGTCAGACGTGACAGAGCTAAGTGGCTAAGTTTGTTATTTTTGGCCAGATTTCCATATCTTCCTCCAACCCTTCGGGAGGCGGAGGGATTGTAACGTTGTCCTGTCTGAGCTGTTACAGCTGATTTTCCCACATAGTTTACCTAAAAAGTTCATAAAAAGTGGAGTAGCGAGAACATATAGCATGTAAATAAACGCCAGTTCCGGTCGAACTGGAAGTCGGTTGCATATTTTACGCAAGGGCTCATGGGGGCTAGGAATAAGGTGGGCTGCCGGTGCTGTTGTTCATGTGTTTTAATCTGTTATCATGTTAAAGTAGCTCTTCATGATTGTCTGCTTTGTTTTCTTACAGAAGTTTTTTTCTTGGTTTGGTTCATAGACTGTATATAATTACTGGACGTAGCTTCCGGTCTCTTCTGAATAGAGAAATGTGAAGCCAGTTGGGCGTGTCTTACCGTCGCCATCTTGCCGTGTCACGTACGTCGTCACTCCAGGAAAGTCCTAAAATGGGCACAGCGCGGCCGCGGGGCAAATGATTGACAGCTGACGTACTGTGGGCTAAACGCTAACTGAGCTAACACGAAACTAAGAGGAGCTAACAAAGATAAGCCCCCTAAGCGGCATGGTTAAGGTAAGACATGCTTAGACTTGCAATTCGCTGACTAAACACCGCCGTTGTGCGACTCTGTAACAAACTGAGACCTTATTAAGAGCAAAGAAGGAGCTAACTAGGAGCCTCCGGTCGGCAGGCGGAGCTTCCGGTCTGTCATAAGGACACGCCCTTAATTATGTGTAATTTGAAGAATAAATAACATCTAAACGAATGAGTTATAAAAAAATTCACCCCCCTCACAGTTGACATGAAGGTAAACTTGACCTAATAAACCTAAAATGATTTTTTGAACCAGGCTGTAAACCTGTTTATTTCTGCTGTGAAGTTGGCGTTTTTAACATGGGAGTCTATGGGGATTTGCTCGCTCTTGGAGCCAGCCCCTAGCGGATGAAGGGAGGATTACACTATTTGCAACAAGCTAGCGAGCTTCACTGTTCTGAGGCGGAGTTTGCCCCTTGGTTTGGTTGTGTTTTTGCTGCAGTTGTGTTTTTTTTTTCTTAAAGGTACAGTACTGTGTGTAAGAATGACTGACATCTAGTCATAAAGATGGATATTTGAAAAAAAATTGTTTTCTTTCAAAGCACTGTTGTGAATGTACGGTGGCCATTAGTGGCCAAAATTCTCCCAGACATAAAGATGTTTTCATCAGTAAATGGGTCCAGTGGTCTCAGGTGTAGCTATGACTGTACTATGAGTAACTACTTTTTATGTCTTTTAAGGCATTACTGATCCCAAACAGTGATCGAACTCCCATTAAACAAAGCTGGTACAGCAGTTTTAAAGTTCAAAGGTTTCCCACTTCGCACGCACTGTTTTGTCCATTCAGGGACACCATAGTAAAAATGGTGGAACAAATATGGCAGTCTCCATATGAGCAACCCCCCCCCCCAACAAGTAGATATAAACAAACTGTTCTAAGAAAATAAACATATAACAGATATTCCAGTGCAGCGATTACACATACTGTACATAGAAGCACAGTTTTGAATCATTTATCACATTTTTCTGCCATTGACCTTTGATTTTTTACACACTGTACCTTTAATCTCTGTCGTCCTTTTCTGCCCTTTCTCCTTTGTTTCCCCTGGTCAGGTCCAGCATCACATGTTTAGCAATATCCAAAATAGAGATCCTATCCAGGCAGCCAGACCATCGTTTTGCTGTCATTATGCTGGACAAGGTAAGTTCAAAGATTAAAGAAGAAAATGAGGAATCTTTCATCTCTTCGTGCTCCCCCCACCCCTATCTGTATTCAACAACTGAGGAAAAACTCCCTCATGTTTACATTTTTGGAGGAAGAGCTTTCAAAAACCATAATTTCCTCAGTTCAGCCTCAGTCTCCGCAGACCTCCCACTTCCAAGTTTGTTTGTTCTTATGTTTCTGCGTCGGCCTCGCTTTTTTGTTTGTTCAGATTTGATTACAGGAGTGATGAGGCTGCATACAGACGAGTGAATACGACTGCTGGTGTGCTGATCTGCAGGATCTGTAAGATAATGAGATAAGCATTCAGACTGTAGACAGTAAACATGAAAGTGGTCCGGATGAAAGCTTAAGGAAAGAAAGAGCCAACCCAGATTATCAGGAAAACACCGTCTTCTGGTGTAGAGACCGCTTGGACTAGTGGTTTTCAAACTTTTTAAACCACAACCACCAAAATAACATACTCTGGAGTTCGTGACCTCATTTGACCTCATGTGAGGTTTGGAAAGTGTGAGAATCTTTATAAATAAGGGGGGTAAATTGTATGTTTGTGGATTATGTTAACAGCTGTGGAAAAAGCACCCAAATGCCTAAATTTAGCTTTTCTCCCCAAAATAGTTCCAAATTTAGATTTTTAGAATAGATAGATAAAAACTGTATAATTATTGTTATCGCTATTATTATTAAATAAAGTTATTTTTATTATTATTATTGTTATCATTATTGTCATTGTTATTAGCCCCTGTAATAATTTAGTTTAATGATACTCAATGATACAAATTCTACATGTATGGATTTAAAACAATCAGAAACTTCATAAAAAAGGAGGAATAATAAGGTTCAGTCCAGCAGGTCTGAATCCTTATTCACCTAAAACTGTCAATTGGAAGAGAAAATGTTGTAAAGTATAGAAAGTATCAAGACTTGTTTAATTAATTAATAATTAAATAAATAAATAAATAGAAATGTTTTGATGTTATTTTTAAATGCTCATTTCTTTAAGTTATGTATTTATTTATTTTGTATTAATTTGTTTGATAGAATACATATTCATTTCGGTATTTATGTTTTTTGTGAATAAAACCGCTAAAATAAAAGAGAAAGAAGCATTTTGGATCTCCTAATCCACTCCAGACCAGCAGGTGGCGCTCTGATAAGCACCTTAAAACATAGAAGAAGAAAAAGGAAAACGAACGAAGAAGAAGAAGCGGTAGGCGGACCAACCAGACTGGGAACTGAATTCATTTATCCTCTGGTGAAATGTCGCTGTTTGTTTACTTCACAGCAGCAGCTGTTTGTTTGTATTTGTTAGTTTATTACAGTGTTTTCAGAGGAGGACGATGCTCCAGCTCCGTGAGACTGGAGGGAAAAACAGTGATTGTTACAGGTAACAACATCCATCATTACACCTGCTCCTCGGAGCGACTTTCAGGCGCTTTTCAGCTGCATTCGAAGTCAGTTGCCATGGTAACACGCAAAAACTCCGAGTTTTTCTTCTCCAACCTTATTTATGGGGCACTTAAAAGTCAAGAACAATGATGAACAAAGTGCTGCAAAGTCAAACAGAAGTAGGGGAAGACGGGAAAAGTGTTTCCACGTTTTCATGCTCGTTAATATTCACTGCTCTTTCAGATAAACTAAAATAAACTGGCCGAGTTGCAAAAAATCACGATATTATGTAGAAATTAAAGTATTTAAGTCCAAGAAAGACAGAAAATGTCCATCAGTGCTTCAGTCTGGGTAGGGGATCAGAGAGTAAAAGAGTGTTTTTACTGAGATGTGACGAAGTTTGTCTGATATGTGGAAATGACTACAGAGTTTCAGAGCAGCGACTGACAGGTCAGCCCTGGTCAGACCCTGTCGTGGGAGTTTCCACTACTCCTGATCTTACGTGTTTGGGAATTTTCAGGGAGCAACACTGGAATCGGCAAGGCCACAGCTCTGGATCTGGCAAAGAGAGGAGCCCGGGTGGTCCTGGCCTGTCGCAGCCGGGAGCGAGCCGAGGCTGCGGCGTTCGACATCCGCAGAGTAAGATCTGGACATGGAGCATAATCCACATTTCCTCTTTTATTCCGCCGATTATTCAGACAGGTTCAGCTCTGTGAGTTAGAAAAGAGACGTAGACAGATGAGTGCATGAGGTTTTTATTGTCAAGGCGAAGTAAGTTTACTTGTACAGCACATTTTATGTACACAACAATTCAGTGCTTTACACCTGAAGGAAATAAAGCATTAAAAAGTAAAAGAAAAAAAGCATGATTTCACATTAAAAACAAACAGAGAACATTAAAAAGAGTCTCAAAAAAGGCCGTGCAGATATGGAGTAAAACTTTATTTAACTGCTGCTGAGAACAGGTGGGTCTTTAACCTTGTTTGAAATAAACAATGGTGTTTCAGCTGGTCTGAGGCTTTCTGGGAGTTTGTTCCAGACATGTAGAGCATAGAAGCTGAACGCAGCTTCTCCATGTCTGGTTCTGACTCTGGGAATTGATAAAAGACCGGATCCAGATGACCTGAGTGGTCTAGGAGGTTCATACTCGGTCAAGAGGTCACTGATGTATTTTGGGCCCAAACCACTCAGAGTTTTTTTAGACCAGCAGCAGAACTTTAAAGTCTAATCTCTGACGGACCGACAACCAGTGTAAAGACCTCAGAGCTGGTCTACCTTTTAGATGTAGACCAGTAAAAACACTGTTACAGTAATCAAGCCGACTGAAGATGAACGCATGGACTAGTTTTTCCAGATTTTGCTGAGACATCAGATCTTTTATACTTGTAAGGTGATAGTCGGGTGATTTAGTGATTGCTTCATTGTTAACATGTTTTTCAAAGTTTAGGTCTGAGTTCATCTCTGAACCCAGATTTCTGGCCTGGTTGGTGGTTTTTAGGTGTATGGATTGAAGTTCTGTGGTGACTTGCTGTCGTTTCTCTTTGGCTCCAAAAACAATCACCTCAGTTTGTTTTTGTTCAGCTGGAGAAAGTTGAGGCACATCCAGTCATTAATTTCCTCAATGCATTTACCAAGAGCCTGTACAGGGCCCCGATCTCCTGGTGACACTGTAATCCATGCTGTGTGTCATCTGCGTAGCTATGGTAACTAATGTTGTTCTATATAACTTGGGCCAGTACAGCTGTCCTCAAAATTATTCATACCCTTCAATTAAAGAAGGAAAAAAAAAAAAACAGCTGTCAATGTAATATGTTGAAATTGACAAAAGTAATAATAAATAAAAATTCTATGAAAATCATGACATTGATTTTTAATTGTGGTTTAACAGAAATATTAAAAACAGACACACAAAACAAGTAAACAAGCATGATGGGGCTTCAAAGCTAATATTTTGTTTAACAACACTTTGAGACAATCACTGCAATCAGTTGTTTTCTCTAATGTTCAAAAAGACGTCTACACCTGTTGACAGGTATGTTGGTTCACTGTTCATGGGAAAGGTGCTCCAATGTGTCTGGAACAGTTTTGTTTGTTTTTTCAAAAATGTTTGTTTCAACCACAATTCAGAAGGAATATCTACCTTCACTCAATTATAATTTTGTAAATTTTTTATTTATTATCAGTTTCTTTAGTTTCTTGTTAATTGAATTACTATTTTAAATTCAGCCTTTTATTTAAATGGAGGGTATGAATAATTTTGAGGATGAGCGTGGATGTTAAACAGAAGAGGCCCCAGGATGGAGCCCTGGGGAACTCCACAGGTAATTCTTGTCTCCTCAGATGTAAAGTCAGGACACAAAGTATTTCTTGTTCTCCAACTACATTTTGAACCAGTGAAGTACTGAACCAGAGAGACCCACCCGGACTGAGATTTGGTAAAACCAGCAATGCCAGACTGGTTTGTACGAATCAGAGCTGGAATGTTTTTGTCCTCCAGGAGAGCGGGAACAACCAGGTGGTCTTCATGCAGCTGGATCTGAGCAGTTTGAAGTCTGTCCACCATTTTGCAGAAACCTTTCTGAGGACTGAACCCAGACTGGACATCCTGATCAACAACGCAGGTTTGTGGAGCTTCTCTGTCCCTGGAAATGAACCTGAGGCTCGGTAACGGTGAGGTCTTGTGTTCCAGGTGTGATCGGTCCCGGACGTACCGAGGACGGCTTCGGCATGGCGTTTGGAGTCAACCACCTGGGTCACTTCCTGCTCACCAACCTCCTCCTGGAGCGGCTGAAGCAGTGCTCTCCCAGCCGCGTGGTCACCGTCGCCGCTCTGCTGCACCGCCTCGGGAGCATCCACTTCCCGCTGCTGGACTCCAGGAAGGATCTGGTCGGCAGGGAGTCCACCTGGAGCAACCTTCAGGCCTATTGTAACAGCAAGCTCTGCAACGTGCTCTTCACCAGGGAGCTGGCCAACCGGCTGGAGGGCAGCGAGGTCACATGCTACACCCTCCACCCAGGTCAGTACCTCAGTCCTCTTCCTTTTAGCTCTTTACGTTGGGGATGCACGATATAATCGGCCCCCTATTGGTATCGGCCTATATCGGTCTTAAAACTGAGTATCGGACATCGGCCAGGCCACCGATATTTAACCAATATTTAACAGATATTCAACAGACGTGAAACCGATCAGCCTGCTGTTTCTAAAGTCTAGGGAAAAAAAAACCAACTTCTTTTTCTTCTTCAAAAACTTCTTTTTCACTGGCTTTAAAACTTCTGAAGACTAGGGGTGGGAAAAAATGGCGATACACTGAAATTTCGCAATATTTTCATATGCTGATATATTAACATTTAAAAACACGGTATCGATCTATTTTACTTATGAAATCTCGTGATATTTCATTGTTCTTTTATGAAATCTCACGAGAATTCACAAAATTTTCGTGATATTTTCATATGCTGTTATCATAGTGACATTTAAAAATGCAGTATCAGTATGCAGTAGGAAAAGAAAAAAAGGAAAAAGAAAAAAAAGAAAAAAATGCAGTATCCATCTATTTTACTACCAAAATCAAAATTTCATCGTTCTGTTATGAAATCTTGCGAGAATTCACAAAATATCGTGATATTTTGTAACAGAATGATAAAATCTTGCAAGATTTCGTAAGTAAAATAGATCGATGCCGCGTTTTTAGATATCGATTTGATATCGGCATATGAAAATCGCGATATTTCAGTGTATCAATATTTTTTGCCCACCCCTATTTTCTAAAGTTTCGGAAATGGATAACAAAACTGCTGTTTGCAAAGACTGCTGATTTTTTTCAGCTATAATATCTGTATCGATATCGGTTATCGGGCACAAAATTTTAAAATATCGGCATATCGGTTATCGGCCAAAATTCCAATATTGTGCATTCCTGCTTTACGTTCCTCATAAAGACGTGGTTTCTGTCTCTGGATCTCATCTCTGCTTCCCAGGAGTCATCTACACAGAGCTGGCTCGCAACATGAGCTGGTGGCAGCAGCTTCTCCTCACGCCCATAGCCAAGCTCCTTTTCCTGGACCCTGAGGGGGGGTCCCAGACCACCCTGTACTGTGCCCTGCAGGAGGGCATCGAACCCCTCAGCGGACGCTACTTCTCCAGCTGCGCCCTGCAGCAGGTTGGAGCTAAAGGACGAGATGACGCCCTGGCCGGAAAGCTGTGGGAAGTGAGTGAGAGGTTAACAGGCTTATCAAGAGAGGCCGCACCCTGATCCAGGACCAGGAACTGGACCAGTTCTTTGTGCCTTACAGCTGCTGACAGGCTTCATACCTGCGGAGACACGTGGGATCCGTTCAGGAAGCAGGTCATGTAGAAACTCACTAAAAATGTTCACCCTGAGTGGAGGGAAACTCTGGGTTTATGCTCCAGAGTGAGGCGAGCCTTACTCTGATGCTGTTACCATAGTAACTGACTATAGCATATATATAAATATATAATATGTATATATTATATATATATATATATATATATATATATATATACACATTATATATATATATATATATATACACTGTTAGAAAAGTGACTGTAGAATTTACGGTAAAATACTGGCAGCAGGGTTGCCAGCCAGTTACTGTAATTTTTACAGCAACTTTATTACAGTCTTGCTGTAATTTTGTTACAGTTTTACCGTAATCTTACTACAACTTTACTGTAATTTTATTACAGTTTTACCGTAATCCTACTACAGATGTACTGTAATTTTATTACAGTTTTACCGTAATTTTATTACAACTGTACTGTAATGTTATAAGTTTTGCTGTAATCTTATTACAACTGTACTGTAATTTTATTACAGTTTTACTGTCATCCTACTACAGCTGTACTGTAATTTTATTAGTTTTACCGTAATCTTATTACAACTGTACTGTGATTTTATTACAGTTTTATCGTAATCTTATTACAACTGTACTGCGATTTTATTACAGTTTTACCGTAATCTTATTACTACTGTACTGCGATTTTAATACTATAAATCCTTTACATTTTTAATGTAATAAAATTAGTTATGTAATTTGACAGTAGTTTATTTCAAGCAAATAAATAAAATACACTTGAAAAGTACTTTTTTTTTTTATTGAGAACTCATTACTGACAAACTGCAGCACTATAAAATGTGTTTTGCAACATTCTTTTTACATTCAAGTCAAATAATGCTGCCAGAGTGCAAAAATACCCTGACAAAAACAGATCTACAAGAATTATGAATGATCACATTTCTTTTTAAACGCACAACCCCCACAGTAATATTTCATTGCATACAAGAAATAACCTTTCAAATAAGTCAAAAGGGTCAAAGTTTCCCAAAACGCAAATTTTACCACCTCAATGTATTTAAATTTAAAAGTTCTGGTAAAATTCTAAAATGTCATTTTCCTTTCACTTTCAATGAATGAATCATGCAGTGCTGATTATTGAAGTTGCATATTTTTTAACACGAACACTTTACAAGAGACTTAACAGTACTTCTGTGCCATTTGGGGAAGTTTTAAAATTAGTGAACCAAAAAAAAACCCCACAACAACATGAAACAAAACAAACCCCAGTTTGAATGTGTGAGAAGGGCTGAGTGGGGTTACTCGTCCTGAACACCTCTTGAAATCAAAGGGTTGCTAGAAGACAAAGAAAGGAAAGAAAAATGTTTCATTTAACACGTGAAATAATACACCTGATTAAATAGGGATGCACAATAACAGTTTTTTTAAAACTGATACTGAAACGATACACTTCAGCTCCTAAAGGCCGATACAGATAACCGATAACGCCCATGCATACTGAAGTATACCAAATCGAAAAATCAAACTGTGTGGGGTACAAGTCATCGAGGGAAGTTGTCATGATATCTGACTTAAATGAATGACATAATAATTTCCTGTCATCGACCAGATAATTATTGTGCATTCTTAAGATTAAATTATATTTGACAGTTGAAGACAGACAGGATGAGGATGAAAGATTTGGTGGACAGACAGTATTTTTCTGACCGTCCCTCCCTTATTGTAGCTCTCCTCCTGTCCTTGAGAAATGGACAGGAAAGATACAGCGATGCAAACAAAGATAGAGAAAGAGAAATGGGAAAGGAGAAAGAGCAAGAAGAAGAAAAAAATATTTGGGGAAAGAAACTGTTAAGAGTAAATTAGAGGGAGAAACAGACAAGGAAAAACAAGTTAAGAAACAGAAAGATACAGATAGAGAAATAAATGAATGGACAAAGAGAAAGTGACAGGAAAAGAGCAATAGAGAGGGAGACAGATTAAAAGAAAAATAGAGAAAGAGACAGAGAAAAAGAGAAATAGAGGAAGAAAGAGAGAAGAGAGGAAGAAAAGAGAAACAGAGGAAGAAAAATAGAGAAACAAAAATGGATGAAGACAGGAATAAAGAGAGGAGGAAAGAGGAATAGAGAGAGGAAGACTGATGAAGAAAAGAGAGGAAGAAAGAAGACAGGAATAGGGAGAGACAGAGGGATGAAGAGAAGAATTGACAGGAAGACAGAATAAGAGAAATAAACAGAAGAAGAAAGAGTAAGAGAGGAACACAGACAGGAAGACAGGAGAAGAATAGAGAGGAAGAGTAAAAGAGGAAGACAGGAATACAGAGAGGAGGAAAGAGGAATAGAGAGAGGAAGACTGATGAAGAAAAGAGAGGAAGAAAGAAGACAGGAATAGGGAGAGACAGAGGGATGAAGAGAAGAATTGACAGGAAGACAGAATAAGAGAAATAAACAGAAGAAGAAAGAGTAAGAGAGGAACACAGACAGGAAGACAGGAGAAGAAGAGAGAGGAAGAGTAAAAGAGGAAGACAGGAATACAGAGAGAGAGGAAGATGAAAAAAGGAATCCAGAGAGGAAAAGGAGGAAGAGAGAAGACAGATGAAGAATAAAGAGCGGAAGACAGATGGAGAGAAAGAAAGAAGAAGAGAATATAGAGAGGAATAGAGAGAAAGGAAGATGGAGTAGAGAGACAAAAAATAGGAAGAGAGAAATGGAGAGGAAGAAAGAGGAAGAGAGAGGAAGGAGGGAAAATGGAGGAAGATGGATAAAGAGAAATAGAGACAGGAAGAAATAGGGAGAGAGGAAGAAAGGGAATAGAGAGAGAAGACGGATGAAGAGAGGAATAGAAAGAGGAAAACAGAGGAATAGAGGGAAGAAAGCAGAGGAAGAGAGAAATAGAGGGAAGAAAAGAGGAAGAGTGGAATAGAAAGGAAAAAAGAGTAAGAGAGGAATAGAGAGAGAGATGAAGACGGATGAAGAGAGGAAAAAAGAGAAAGAAGAATAGGGAGAGAAATGAAGATGGATGAACAGAGGAATAGAGAGAGGAAGGAAGGAAAGGGGAAAGAGAGAGAAGATGGATAAAGAGGAATAGAGAAAGGAAGAAAGGAATAGAGAGAAAGATGAAGACGGATGAAGAGAGAAATAGGGAGAGAAGAAAGAGAGAAGAAGAGAGGAATAGAGAGAGATGAAGAAAGAAGAAGAAAAGGATAGAGATGAAGACAGATGAAGAGAGGAATAGAAAGAGGAAAACAGAGGAAGAGAGGAATTAGAGGGGAAAAAAAGAGGAAGAAAGGAATAGAGAGAGATGAAGACAGATGAAGAGAGGAAAAAAGAGGAAGAGAGGAATAGGGAGAGAGAAGAAGACGGATGAAGAGGGGAATAGAGGAAAAAAGGAGGGAATAGAGAAAGATGAAGATGGATGAAGATAGGAATAGAGAGGAAAAAAGAGGAAGAGGAATAGGGAGAGAGATGAAGAAAGATGAAGAGATGAATAGAGGAAAAAAGAGGAAGAGAGGAATAGGAGAGAGACGAAGACCGATGAAGAGAGGAATGGGGGAAAAGAAGGAAGAGAGGAATAGAGAGAGATGAAGACGGATGAAGACAGAAAAGAGGAAAAAAGAGGAAGAGAGGAATAGGAGAGAGACGGAAGATGGATGAAGAGAGGACTTAAAGAGAGGAAAAAAGAGGAAGAGAGGAATAGAGAGAGAGATGAAGATGGATGAAGAGAGAAAAAAGAGGAAGAGAGGAATAAGGGAGAGAAGAGAGGAAGACGGATGAAGAGAGGAATAGAGAGGAAAAAAAAGAAGAGAGGAATAGAGAGAGATGAAGACGGATGAAGAGAGGAATAGAGGAAAAAAGAGGAACAGAGGAATAGGAAGAGAGACGACAGAAGACGGATGAAGAGAGAGAGAATAGAGGAAAAAGAAGGAGAGAGGAATAGAGAGAAAGATGAAGATGGATGAAGAGAAGAATAGAGAGGAAAAAAGAGGAAGAGGAATAGGGAGAGAGACGAAGACGGATGAAGAGAGGAATAAAGAGAGGAAAAAGAGGAAGAGGAATAGGGAGAGAGATGAAGATGGATGAACAGAGTAATAGAGAGGAGAAAAAAGAGGAAGAGGAAAGGGAGAGAAAATAGAGGAAGCGAGGAAAACAGAGAGAAGAACAAAGAAGGAGAAAAGAATAGAGAGGAAGATGTAT